>QRDG01000381.1:1451406-1722309 GCA_012064385.1 Puccinellia tenuiflora
CGAGGAGTCCTCCCAGGAGGCCGCCACTTAAGATGATGCTGCTGATGAGGAGTCCTCACCAGAGGCTCCAACTGAAAACGTTGTTGAAGAGGAGTCTTCTCGAGAGGCTCCCATTGTGGGGAGATTGACGACGACGAGTCCTCTCCAGAGGCTCCCGTCACTAAACAAGTTGACTCCACTTCTGCTGCTGCTCAGCCATCACCATCTGTGGAGTCTTCAGCTAGGAGTCACTCCTCTCTTCCCCAGCCTCAAACAATAATGGATCTTGAGAGGCTGTTCCCAAGGTACCACTCTCACGAGTCCTTGGGTCCTCTCGCTCTCCTACTAAGCCTGAAGAACAGCAGAGTGTTATCGCCGCCGGAAGAGGAAACTGCGCTCTGATGGGCCTGCAGATGCTCCCGAGCCTCTGCCTGTCTCGCACCAGCGGAAATCAGCTTCTCCTCCCCACAAGGACGACTCCTACCACTCCGGCATGTCGATGCCTTCTTCAAACTCTCAGGCCTCCTTGGACCTGGAGACCAATGTTGGGTAAGATTCCTTTGTGTCTATTCTTTCATTCAAATGACTTCTGCTTTTTCCCTTTTCACTAATTCTGGTGCTGACTTCTATCTTTGTGTATTTCAGGGCTCGGCCTTGTGCTAAAGTGACCAAGCTCCCAGGCATGGTTGATGTTACCTCTGGGCGTGGACCTGTCCCTCCTTCAGCCTCTGAAACGACTAGCACGAGGACAGGTCCTTCCATTGCTGCATCAGCTGGTGCAACTACAACTTCTACCATTCCCAAGTCCCCTTCACGGACTCGGGCGGCGACTCCAACAATAGTCCAACCCTCCTCTGGTGCTGCGACTCCTGATACTGCACCTCAAACTCACCCGACTCCTGTGAAGCCGACTCCTTCAGCCTCTCCAAACATCAAGATCAAGTCATCTACTGAGTACAGCCGACTTCGGGTGGCAGATAACATGTCATTTTCTGAAGCCTATGCTGAAGCAGTCAACTTGAACGACCAATCTGCTAGGCTGAAGGATGATGAGCAAGCGGCTCTTAGATCTCTCCTCATGGTTCATGAAGTAAGTCCTTTGATTTCACCTTATATGTTTTTCTGGCATCATCCTATCCCAGTAGCCCCCAAGCACCTGTCTGTGGTTACTTGACTAGGATAGGTGCTTTGATTTGAAACTGGACTCAATTGCTATATAGAAAAAATTTACACATGTAGCCCCCAAGCACTGAGTCCTTAGCTCTACTAGGACTCGGGCCTAATTTACTGTCTGTCGTGTCCTTAGACCAAAAACTTTTGCACGAGTAGCCCCCAAGCGCCGAGTTGTCAGCCTGCGACGACTTGGAGCTTGGAGCTACCAACATATGTAATTTACTGATATCTTACTTGAAGAAAAATTTCTGTTCTGCGAGTAGCCCCCAAGCGCCAAGTTGCTAACTTGTGGCGACTTGGAGCTTATGACTTGTCGACTAGGACTCCTGCCTGCTTGCTGTTTATGAAAAATTGACTCCTGAGTAGCCCCCAAGCGCCAAGTTGTTAACTTGTGACGACTTGGAGCTCATGAGTTCTCAACTTGACTTGTGAAGCTTAATTGTGCTTTATGACTTGTGATTGTAGTGCATTGTCTCCAAGATGAAGAGAGACATGAAAGAGCTTGAGGACCAGGCAGCTGCCAGTGCCAGGTCTGCCATGGCCGAAAAAGAACACTCCCTTCAGCTTGAGAAGGATCTGAAACCTTGGCTGCTCAACTGGAGCAGGAAAGAAAGAGTTCGGCTGATGCCAAAAAGATTGCTCAGAAGGCACACAATGACCTAAAGGCTGTTTTTACTTGCCGCAAAGGCATTGGTGCCATGTGCCAACACATATTTGGTAAGTTTATGACTTTTGCTTGCTTCCTTTTTGCACCTTTCTGAATTGCTTTTAGACTGACAATCACTCTTTGATCTCTTTTCCGCAGGGGCCGACTCCCCTAAACTGAAGCTACCCACCAGCAAGCAACTATCTGAGATGCTTGATCACTGTCATGGGCTACAAGAGGGAGCCCGTGCAGTGGTTAAATATCTGAACCATAAGGGCAAGTGCCCCGGGAGCCTGAACGTCTGGTGGACGAGCTGTCTAGGGCACCAGGCTATATGCGTCTGTGGAAACAATCTTCATTGAGGAGAGCCTCCATCAGGATCTTGGCTTTAGCCCACAGCTACTATCCAACTGTCATAGAGCCAGCAATGCTTACAATGGGGAAGCCTGAGCAACATGAGGATGGCAAACCTTTTACTCAAGATGACTTCAAGGCTGAAGAAAATTGGTGCGACCATATGCTTGCGAGATAGCCAATAAGATGGACCCTGTGTAGCGCCCCGACCCCAGAAACTATAGTGGAACGTTGTGTAACCGGTCATGCTACACAATTGAGGGTTACTGGGTTTACCAATCCCAGGCCAAAACTCATTGGCAGGTGTGCTCGGAATGGATCATCGGCACACAACACCTCAATCATGCCATAAGCTCAGGACATCGCTTCCATGTATAGTAAAGAGACCGAGACTTGTGGAACGAACTGGCACATTGCATGACTCTACGACACAAAAATCATATAGCAACTCATATAATGAGAAGAATACAAATATTACACATCAAAGGGTCACAGACCATCAATTCATCAAGCGGAAGCGGTTAGTGTGTTGTCTAACAACAAGAAGCAAATATATGGCCTAAGAGGCCTACAATAAACATCACCCAAGCCAGCTTGTTCCACGGTCCCAAGCTGCCACCTGGGAACCCCAGACTACTCGTCGATGTCAACGTAGAACCCACCTTCCAGTTCGGTGACGTCCTCCTCTGAACAAATAATAAATCAACAAAGCAAGGCTGAGTACGACGTACTCGCAAGAATTAGTAGGGCGATATAGGCCCGATGCTGACGGAGGCTTCAAAGCTGTATAAGTGGTTGTTTTTGCAGAAAGCTAGTTTTTATCCTTTCGAAGACTACGACTCATGGCATCGACTACTCAGAGGTTTTCATAGGGGATAAGATAGTAAACTTTTCTTCTTCGGTTCCCATGGAACCTACTATCATCAGAATCACCACTTAACTCCACCAAGGCACTCCCTCGAATCACCCTCGAGGAAATGAACCTTCTATCACATGTTGATTATGCAACCTTTAGCTGCCATATCAATTAAGGTTAAGGTTTTCTATGATCTTATCGTCTATTCCCAAGTTGTCCATAACCGCGGACACGGCTTTCGAAAAGATTTTAAACCCTGCAGGGGTGTACTGTTTTTACCATTGGTACCGTCCGACCCCTTGCCTGATCATTTAGCTCTCTTCCGGGGAAAGCCGGCAGGGCAGGCGCGGTTAAACCTTTACAAAGCATGAGACTATCCAAGGGTCATCGTGACGACAGGACAAGTTTAGCCCCTATTTCAACACCCTGCCCATCGCCACTCCTATCACATCCATCATCATCATCTTCGGCCACACACTCGCAAATGGAAAGCGCAAACTAGAGGACCCTTGGATACAGCCCGCACTAATTATTTCGGTTAGTAAGGAGCCCATACTCCCACCTTTGTAAGCACGCTAGTCTTGTTCAAGAGGTAAGAACTCGCACCTAGGGGCCAGAACGAGACAAAACACCATCCCCGATGGCAACTCATCCCAGCCTTCTTAGCAATTAATTATCAACACAAGTATCCACCACTGTCCGAACATTCCATTCAATTCACAATTATGGAATAATCAACGGACAACTCAAACATTCGACTAGCATGGCTAAGCATATCTAAGCATAAACTACAACAGATATGAAATATCTCAGGCCAACACATCAACTCATGGTTCATAGGTGGGGGAAACAGATAATGGTTCAGGGAACATGCAAATTGATAGGATATTATATTACACTGACCAAATCTTGTCACCAGAATCGAATGCATATTATGGTGGATAAAATACTTGGGTAATATGAGATATGCCAAGAAGGTTAGGTTAGCTCTTACCTTGCTGATAGTACTGGTCGCGCTGGTTGTCAAGGTATTGTGGTGGAACCTCGACTCCAGAATCTACCGAAACACAAACAATACAGAAAGGAATAAATAACACGAATACAAGGTGCAATGCACAATCATGATGATATGGTCATATATGCATTGAAAACATATTGGGCATCTCCCACAAGTTAAATGGAACCCCTAAAATAAATATTGCAATTAACGGGTCAAACTCCATCTTTAACTTAGTGATTTGCGTTATTTATCAAAACGTCCAGTACTGAAATATGGGTACTAAATGCATGAAAATGACATTATTAGATAGGTATTAAACCCACTGATCATTTTGGTACCTTGTTTGCATTTTTCCGATTAACGGTGAAGAAAATGGTGATTTAACGGTTATGCGATTTAAATCATTTTAACCAATTCGAAAATAACATCAAAGAAAAAATTTATTTGCATGCTGTGATATTAACATAGGTAGATAGCATTTGCTTTGCTGGTCATTTTGGTATATCATTTGCAATTTTTGAAGTAATATTCACCAAGTTATGATATTCCCAATAAATGATTTAAATCTGCCATTTTAGTAATTTTTGGTAAACAGCACTAAATTTAATTCTCCAACTCTCTCAAATGGCATAAAGTGATAGTCATTGTCCACTGATCATTTGAGCTATTGAACCCAATTTTTGGACAAGTAGAACTCAAGTTATGGAATTAACAAATTCAACATTATTTCTGCCATTTTAGTATTCAGCAATTAAAGGCAATTTATTTTGACAAATTAAATTAACCAATGGTACTAACAGATAGACATTTTATTGCTGAGCATTTTGACATATTATTTGCAATTTTCTGAGTTATAAAACCCTAGATATGAATTTCTACAAAATTTGAATAATTCACAGATGATTTGCATTTCACATTTAAATTTCAAAATCAAGAATTCATTTGCATGTGGGAGTTGCATATTTGGATAGGTTATGAAATTATGAACATTTTGATATGCCAAAAGTATTTTTCTGATTTTCCATTTAGAAGATATGGATTTCTCCATTTTTACTCATTTTCTGCCCCTTTTAACACATTCTGTAAAAATGGATTTTTACTGAAAACCTTTTTGCACCCAGAGCCGGCCTAGCCTCTGAGGCTGACTAGAAGGCCAGGGGCCACGTCAGCGCCACGTCTGCGGGCGGCCCACTGCCCTTTGACCACCAGTGCATGCCATGACCGGCAAGAGGGAGCGCGGTGACCGCGCGCATGACCAGCACACGTGCGTCGACGGGGTGGTGCGCGGGGCGTGCGGATGGGCTCTTCGGACGCACCTCGACGAGGGCTACCGGACTGTGGCGGCGCCGCCCAAAATGGGTCACCGGTTCGTCAGAAACATCGGCGACCGGCGGCGGTGCTAAGCGGACGACTGCGGACCGAGGAACGGAGAGAGGGAAAGGGAGGACAACGAGGTCCAGTGGAGTAGCCAACTCACCCTTGACGCGTGCAAGGGCTCGGAGCGGACGGGGAGCTCGAATTCAATGGCGGCATCCGTGCTCGGCGGCCGGCGGCCGGAGGCGAAGGAATCGGTCGGCGACGGAGAATCCCGGCCTCCCGCCTCGATTCCTTGACCGGGGAGGTAGTAGACGGCGATGCAGAGCTCTTGGCGGCCTCAATTCGCTTCGGGGCGGCCGGATTCGACGGCAAGGTGCGGCGGCTGGTGAAGGACAGGGAGCTCGGGCTAGGGTTCGCGCGAGGGGGAGATAGCCGGGGAAGAGAGAGGAAAGAGGGGAAGAGAGCAGGGGCAGCACGTCGTGCTCCTTATCGACGCAAGGGGGGGCCAGGATGCGAGGAGCGGCAGGGGGACGACAAGGCGGGAGCGGCCGGCCATCGCGCCAGTGCCAAGCACTGTGGCGACAGTGAAGATGACGTTTTTGCGAAAACCCCCTCGGCTCATTTCTTTTCTGTTTTTCTTTTAAAATTTGAAACACGCAGTCCTTAACAATTTATTTGAGGCCTTCATACATGTTCAGAAATTCCAAAAATATTCATGGTGGCTCCTAGTAACATAATGGAGCTCACCATATTTTTATTTTGAATTTTTGAAAGGTTTAAGTTGGTTTCACAATTCAAAATGATTTGCAACTATTTGAAGTTCTCATTTGTAATTGAGGCCTTTAAACATTTTTATAAAATCTGGAAAAATTCACAGAGTCAGTATATATTATTTGGAACCTGTGATAAAATTTGCAGCTCAATTGAAAACCTTTCATGTGTTAATATTCAGAATTTGCTCTCTGCATTTTGGGCTTCATTTAAATATTTGCTTTTGCCAATTGCATTAATTTTGCAACAATTATATTTGTAGTTGTTGAACTGCCTGGACAAATATGGAAGCTCAAGAATATTTGTTTTGCCAATTTGAAACAATTGCATTTGGTTTGGGAATTGGGAAGGTGTCTGTTCCCTTTTAAAGATTTTCAATTTGCAATATTTAATTTAGCAATTTAAATATGTATGCCATGATGCAATGCCAAGCAAAAGTGAAATTTGGCCCATATTTTAAGGTACCAAATCTGGGTTGTTACACCCTGATGTATGGGTTCATCACTATGATTTGGAGAACAAAAGAGTCGCTCCAGAAACTCCTGCGATAGTAAATTTTGGCCGCCCATCACAGGACCCATCTGGTGTCTTCTCTTCTTCTACTGGTCCAAGTTCCTCGTCACCGGCGGCTCCTGCTCCTAGTGCCGAGCCCACTCTGAAGACTCCTGCTGCGCCCACTCCTTCTAGAGCTGTCTCTGGAGACACTCAAAAACAGGCAGAGCTTGCTAAGCATATGAAGAGTCCCAGGGGTACTGGCTTTCAAACGAAGAGAGTTGCCACCAAGCCTCCTTTGAAGCCGGCTCCTCCTTCTGCTGCTCAAGCTAAAGACAAATCTCCTGTAAAGAAGGACTCCTCAGTTCCTGCCGAGAAGTCGACTCCTCTGGAAGACAATCCTTTGAACGATTTTTGATAACTATTACTGCTGTGCTGCTATTGAAACTTTGTAATTATGCACTGCTGGTGCTTAAACCTTGTTAGGTTTTTGAACTACTTTGTTCGTGAATTGTGCCAATCGGCTGATGATGACTTGCTTGTTAACTATGAGATTGATGTATGTCATCTATGCAAGTCATTCTGTGGTTCTTATAACCCATCTAATTACCCACTGATGAATAAGTAGGCCCTGCATGACTCCTCTTACAGCTTGTGCTGATAAGCTCCTAACGACTCATGCCCTTAGGATTCATGAGAGCCGGAGACAAATCATGCCTGTAGATTAGTCATATTGTGCAGGATGCATCTAACTTACCAGTGAGAAAACTAGGAAAATTTGGCTACTTGTGCCGGGTCCCAGAGTTTAAGCTTAACTTTTTTCACTGAAAAGCAAGCCCCCAAGAACCTGATGATCAAAATTTAAAGAACAAAGCGCACTCACTGGGTGACTCGACTAAAGGACTCATGTTCACAAAAGCCGGCTTTATTTCATTTGATCATAACAATTCGATTACATCTAGGCATGGCTCACTGGGCTCTTTGCCTTGCAACTCATAAAACTATTACAACTTAAGTATAATATGGACGTAACTGAGCTATGTTCCAAGGCCTCTTTGCCTCTGCATAAGGATCTAGCGTATGAGCTGTATCAGCTCCTTTGCCTACACTTGCCGGCTCTCGCACATCCATTAGATAGTACGACCCGTTGTTCAGATTCTTGCTTATGACGAACGGTCCTTCCCATGGTGGAGATAACTTGTGCATCCCTTCCTTATTCTGGACTAGGCGAAGCACTAAGTCACCCTCCTGAAAAGTCCGGGTCTTGATTCTGCGTGCGTGATATCGCCGCAAGTCCTGCTGATAAACTGCTGATCTCTCAAGGGCTAACTCCCTTGCTTCCTCGAGTGCGTCCACCGAGTCCTGGCGGGCGAGTTCATTTTCTGTCTCAACGTAATTGGCGACTCGTGGCGAGTCATGCAACAAGTCGCTTGGCAGGACGGCTTCTGCTCCATACACCATGAAGAAAGGTGTGAAGCCAGTGGATCTATTGGGAGTCGTTCTGATACTCCAAAGTACTGCTGGTAACTCCTCAACCCAACATCCGCGCTCTTAGCAAAGGGACTCGGAGCCGAGGCTTAATTCCCTTCAGCAACTCCTGATTTGCCCTCTCTGCTTGTCCATTGGACTGTGGGTGTGCCACTGAGGCTAGGTCGAGTCTGATGTTGTTCTCACCACAAAACTTGGCCATCTCTCCAACTGATAAGTTGGTACCATTGTCTGTAATGATGCTATGAGGGTATCCAAAGCGTGTTGCTATTTTCTTGAAGAATCTCACAGCTGATGCACCGTCGACTCTGCTGACGGGTTCCACTTCCACCCACTTGGTGAACTTGTCAACTGCTACTAGCAGATGGGTCTTCTGACAAGGCGACTTTGAGAAAGGACCAACCATGTCAAGCCCCCAAACTGCAAATGGCCAAGTGATAGGGATGGTTCTGAGTTCTTGGGCTGGCACGTGGTCTTGCCTTGCGTACCTTTGACATCCATCACAGACTCGAACTATTTTCTCTGCATCCAAATGTGCTGTCAACCAGAAGAACCCGTGTCTGAAAGCTTTTGACACCAAGGATCTAGTGGATGCATGATGACCACAATCTCCTGCGTGGATTTCTTGCAGGATTTGCCTTCCTTCTTCTGGGGATACACACCTCTGATAAACTCCAGTAACGCTTCTTCTGTACAACTCGCCATTGATAACTGTGTAGGACTTACACCGTCTGATGAGTTGTCTCTGCTTGACTTCATCCTTTGGGAGTTCACCCCGCAGGAGATATGCTAGGTAGGGCTCTGTCCACGTTGGGATTGTTCGTGCTGCTGCTATCAACACCGACTCTGGGTCTGGAAAGGCTAACTCCTCTTCTGAGGGTAATTTGACTGAAGGATGATGGAGTTCATCCAAGAACACATTTGGTGGTACCTTCTCTCGACGAGAGCCGAGTCGTGATAACGCATCAGCGGCCTCATTCTTGCGCCTGTCAATATGCTCCACTTGATAACCAGAAAAGAACCCGGCTATCTGCTCGACTGCTCTTCTATAAGCTGCCATATTTGCATCCTTCGAGTCCCAAGTTCCAGATACTTGTTGGGCTACAAGGTCTGAATCTCGAAAACACATGATGCGCTTGATATTCATCTCCTTGGCTAATCGCAGACCATGCAACAGGGCCTCATACTCTGCCATGTTGTTTGTACAATCAAAGTGTAACTGGAGGACATATGCTAGCTTATCTCCCTTAGGCGACGTCAACACCACACCGGCTCCTGAGCCTTCTAACTGTCTGGACCCGTCAAAGTGCATTGTCCAATATTTGGTGCAGGGGGTATTTGGTGAAGATGTAAAATCTGTCCAATCATTGACAAAGTCAACCAAAGCTTGAGATTTGATCGCTGTCCTAGGCTCATATGTGATATGATAAGGACCCAACTCAATTGCCCACTTGGCGACTCGCCCTGTTGCCTCTCTGTTGCGTATAATATCTGCCAGCGGTGCTGAACTCACTACCTTAATTGGATGCTCTTGGAAATAATGCTTGAGTTTTCTACTTGCAAGAAAAACTCCATAGACCAACTTCTGCCACTGTGGGTACCTTTGCTTTGACTCTGTGAGGACTTCACTGATGTAGTAGACAGGTCTCTGTACTGGATACTCCTTTCCTTCCTCTGCACGCTCCACGACTACTACTGCACTGACAACTCTCTCGTTGGCAGCTACATATAATAGCATGGGCTCCTTATCTGTAGGAGCTGCAAGCACCGGAGCTGTTGACAAAGTTTTCTTCAACTCCTCAAAAGCACGGTCGGCTTCTTCATCCCATAGGAATTTATCTGACTTCTTCAGGAGTCGGTAGAGAGGACCCGCCTTCTCCCCGAGTCTTGAAATAAATCTGCTTAGAGCTGCCACACATCCAGTGAGCTTTTGAACGTCCTTCAGACAAGTCGGCTTCTGCAAGTTATGGATAGCCTTGATTTTCTCTGGATTCGCCTCAATGCCTCTCTCTGAAACAATGAAACCTAGGAGTTTGCCTGCAGGGACTCCAAAAACACACTTGTAGGATTGAGCTTCATTTTATACTTACGCAAATTATTGAAAGTCTCTGTCAAATCTGCTATCAGAGAGTCGGCCTTCTGAGATTTGATAACCACATCGTCCACATATGCATGAATGTTTCTCCCTATCTGATCCTTGAAGCAGTTCTGAATGCACCTTTGATATGTGGCTCCTGCGTTCTTGAGTCCAAAGGGCATTGTTGTGTAACAGAATGCTCCAAAGGGCGTAATGAAGGACGTCTTCAGCTCATCCTCTATGTTGAGTCTGATCTGATGGTACCCTGAATAGGCATCCAAGAAACAAAGTAACTCTGACCCCGCTGTGGAGTCAATGATCTGGTCTATACGAGGTAGTGCGAACGGGTCCTTAGGGCAATGCTTGTTTAGGCCCGTGAAGTCGATGCACATACGCAACTCTCCTGTTTTCTTTGGTACTAACACTGGATTGGCCACCCACTCTGGGTGAAAGACCTCCTTGATGAACTCGGCTGCGAGGAGCCGAGCCACCTCTTCTCCTATGGCTTTCCTCCTGTCATCATGAAACTTGCGCAGACCCTGCTTAACTGGTCTTGCATTAGGATTAACATGTAAGCTGTGCTCGGCGAGTTCTCTCGGGACTCCTGGCATGTCAGATGGCTTCCATGCAAAAACATCCCGATTCTCACGGATGAACTCGACGAGCGCGCTTTCCTATTTATCAGAGAGGTGTGCCCCAATAGTGAACTGCTTGGAAGAATCACCAGGGGTAAAGTCGACTTGCTTTGTGTCCTGAGCTGACTTGAATTTCATCTTCTCCTCTGTGGCCGGCTTTCTTAAGGACCGAGTTGTCCTCCGGGTCCACGTTTGCCTTGTAAAACTTCAGCTCCTCTTGAGCACAAGCTGTCTCAGCCATAGCTGCATCACCTAACTCACACTCCAATGCCATCTGTCTGCTGCCATTAACTGTAATGACTCCTGCTGGACCTGGCATCTTGAGCTTCAAGTAAACATAGCATGGTCTGGCCATAAACTTAAAGTATGCTGGTCGACCAAAGAGAGCATGGTATGGACTCTTAAGATCCACTACCTCAAAAGGCATAATCTCTGAACGAAAATTCTCCACTGTGCCAAAAGCAACCTCAAGGTAAATCTTACCAATGGGTTTGGCCGACTTTCCCTGGTACTATCCCATGGAACACTGTCTCTGTTGGAATTAGCTGTCTATCTTGCAGCTGCATCCTCTTGAATGTGTCATAATATAAGATGTTGATACTACTTCCACCATCCATAAGCACTTTGTTCAATGTATAGCCCCCAACTTGAGGTGCCACCACCAAGGCTAGCTGCCCTGGGTCGTCGACTCTTGGAGGATGATCTGCCCGACTCCATGTGATGGTTTGCTCTGACCACCTGAGCCACTGTGGAAGGGCCGGCTCTACTGCATTAACTGCTCTAACCTTTAACTTCTTGGAACGTTTGGACGTACTTGTTGTGAAGACATGGTAACTGCCACGACTCGGGTTTTGCTGCCGAGTTGTGACATAATATTGCCCATTGCCGTCATGGAGCTGCTTCGGGTTCTGCTGGAACCCGCCCTGCTGGTTACCTCCTCCTTGAGGTTAGTTTGGATTATTGCCGGCTCCTCCGCCGTTATTGCCGGGTCCTCCGGCTCCATTGTTTCCTCTATACCCATTGTTGTTACCTCTGTTTCCTGGCCCTTGGAACCCGGCACGCTGCAAATCTACGCACTGTCCCAAGGTATGACCGCATCTGCCGTTCTTGGCGTGTTTAGGGCATGGAATCCTCAAGACCTCCTCTGTGCTTGGAGTACGGCCTTGGTATCCATTAGAATTATTGTCCTTGCGTCTGACCCCAGTATTTGTGTTAGCCACTAGGTCAGAGTTATCTCCATACGGCCGCTTGCTACCACCTTGATTCTGGTTTTGATTCTGGTTCTGACTCTGACCGTTGCCACCTTGTCCTTTAGTCCCTTCCTCCTGATCCTTTGTTTTGTCTGTGGCAGCGTGCTTATTAGCACCTGCCATGATCTCACCAATCGTAAGGGGAATACCTTGATTCAGGCTCTCCTTCATACGACCTAGCTTCCAACTCAAGGGATTGTAACTGCAATTTCTCTCCATCGCCATTAACACTGAAACCGGTGGGAGTCCTTGTGAGGAGTTAATGATCTCTGAGACCCGCTTCATCCAGTGCCTTGCTGACTCGCCCTTCCTCTGGACACACCGCTCCAGGTCCTCGATGGTGCTGAGCTTTTTGCATGTGCCCTGGAAGTTCTGAATAAAAGCCGCCTTCAATTGCTCCCAAGAGTTGATTGACCTAGGAGGCAAGTTGCGCATCCAAACCTTGGCTGCTCCCTCCATCATAAGATACATGAATTTGGCACACAAATTACCTGTGGCATTGCGAATACTCATCGCCATCTCGTATGTACCCAACCAAGAGGTCGGGTCCATGTTGGGCTCATAGTTTGGAACCTTGCGCGGCTCCTTGAAACTGCTGGGGAAGGACTCGGACCTGATGGCATCAGACAGGCACTCTGGTCCTGTTAACGCTGGGGAAGCACCAGGAGAAGTCACCTCTTCGTGCACCCGGGTTGGCTGAGGCGGGTTAGCTGCACCAACTAACGCTCTGTCCCTCTCTGCCTCCCGAGCTCTTGCTGCTTCTCTTTCTCGTCGTTGCCTTGCTTCATCAACCACTAGCTGAGCTCGTGAAGTAGTTGGTATATTTGCGCGATTCCTCTCTTGTTCACGACGCCTTGCACTTGTAGAGTTGGCCGGATTGGACTCACCGTGCCGACTCCTCGTACCTGAGTTAAAGGGTGTTGAATGTAGTCTACTTGCATCTGGAAAAGTTGGATACAAAGCTTGCTGAGTCAAAGCTGTTTTCAGTAGCTCGATAGCCTCACGAGTCTCCTGTCCTGCTGGTCCCTCTGGTACCACGATATTCTCCAATCTCAGAGTCGCCGCATGAACGTTGTCCATAGGATTAGAGTAATGTCCCTCTGGAGTATGAAATCTGTTAGGCTGAGACCCTAAGCCACCAGATGCTCCTCCTCCGACTCCTCCTTCAGGCGGTGGTCCGTTGGTACGGCTGCCTCCCGGTCCTTCTGGGGGTGGTGGTGGTGGTGGTGGTGCTCCTGTTCCCCCTCCTGCGGCACCTCCTGCTGCCGCTGAGCCTCCTAGTCCGGCTCCTCTGCCTGGACCATTAGGTGTGGTGAATAAATTGGTTGGATTGATGTGGACTCCATCATGCAAGCGACTCCTGGCTCTGCGGTGCTGAATTGAAGTAGCTCCTCGCGGCGCCTCCGCACGACTTGAGCTTCATCTTGGACTCGGGCCGCTCTTCGGCCAGTCTACGGTTTGCCTCTGTGATATCAGCTAGTTGCCTCTCCAACGCAGCACGAGCGTTGGCTAACTCAGCCGCCCTCTCTGCAGCATTATTTGCATTAATTTCCTTCGTCAACAAAGCCGGATCAAATTGATTTCCAGTGTTTCCAGACATGTAGACTCCCACAACACGGGCGCGTACTGGCGACTCCTCATAATCTTCTTCCTCTATCCCATACCCAAGCCGATCTTCAAACAAGGGTAAGATGGACTCTGAATCTGCATCGTAATCTGAATCAGACTCTTGCAGCATCTCTGGTTTCTCGGCTTGGGGTTCCTCAGACTCGGCGATGATGCCGACCTCTGAAGTTCCGACCGACTCCTCGCCGTCGGACTCGACGACAACGGTTGGCTCTGATACTGATTCCGCCGAGTTCGCGGAAGACCCGACGCGCAAACCATCCCGACGAACACGTTGATTCCTCCAAAGACAAGCTGGTAGCCCTCGTCGACTTCGTTCATCTCCGAAGTCCAGCCTGAGTCATCAATCTCGGTCTCACCATGTTCATCAGTGTAGACCCGCCCGATGGCGAGTTTCTCCATAGCCCGACGAGCTGCACCAACGATCTCAACTCCTCTCGTCACCATAGGCCCCACGGTGGGCGCCAACTGTCGTGGGGTTGTCACGGCAAGTTCTTCCTCAGGGAAGATGAGTTCTGGGGCCATTGGTGATTGAAGTACGTGGGAACGGTTAATCTCGCCAGGGAACAAGGATTTACCCAGGTTCGGCCCCTCTGATTAGAGGTAAAGACCTACTTCCTGCTTCTATGTTATTGCTCTTTATTAGATCTCGATTACAAGGACCCGGCTCCTACAACTCAGGAGCCGGCGACTTCTCTCTGGTGGCTAGGGTTTCTCTAACTTGATTAGGCTTAGCTCACTACGATCCAGGACCCCCCTTATAAAGGTGGCGGGTCCCTGGACTTACAATCTGTATCGGGTTCTACTCATATACGGAGTCCTACTCTAGGCTTTGTCCTTCCAAACTAGAACTCCGGGTTGTACTTGGACTCCTTCTTTGGACGAGCCCCCTTCTCCACACGGCCTTGGTCGGCTTGTCTCCAGCCCAGCCCATGTGACTCGTCCGTGACTCGGCATTGGCCTTCTTGGTCTTGGCGGGTCTACTTTCCGGGTCCATGGGCCTACCTAAAGTATCCCCCCATCAAGAAAAGACAACTTGTCAGGCGATGCAAGTCATATACAGTCATCAATGGAGAGTTGTTCCACAGAAGCACCACATGAGTCTACCAACGATGTGTGTCCCCAAAGGAAGGCAGGCAAATCTTGCAAGAGATCCACGCAGGAGATTGTGGCCACATGCATCAACAAGGTCCCTGTATCCAAAGCTTTCAGGCATGGTTTCTTCTGGTTAACAGCAACACTTGGATGCAAAAAGATAGTTCGAGTTTGTGATGGTTGTCAGACTACGCCAGACAAGCTCATGTGCGGCCCAGGAGCTCAGAACTATACCAAACTTGGCGTTTGCAGTTTGGGGGCTTGACATGGTGGGTCTTCTCAAAGTCACCGTGTCACAAACTCACCTGCTAGTTGTAGTTGACAAATTCACCAAGTGGGTTGAAGTTGAACCCGTCAGCCGAGTTGATGCGGCATCTGCTGTCAGGTTCATAAAAAGTAGCCACACGATTTGGATATCCACATAGCATCATCACAGACAATGGAACAAACTTGTCAGTTGGTGAGATGGCCAAGTTTTGTGGGGAAACACAACATCCGAATCGATTTAGCCTCGGTGGCACACCCACAATCCAATGGACAAGCTGAGAATGCAAATCAGGAGTTGTTCAAAGGGATCAAGCCCAGATTAAGAGTTCCCCTGTTAAGAGCCGTCGGATCCTGGATTGAGGAGTTACCAGCAGTACTCTGGAGCATAAGGACGACTCCTAACAGATCCACTGGCTTCACGCCGTTCTTCATGGTCTATGGAGCAGAAGCAGTCCTGCCCAGTGATTTACTTCACGACTCACCACGAGTCGCCAATTACATCGAGAAAGAAAATGAGCTTGCTCGCCAGAACTTGGTGGATGCACTAGAAGAGGCAAGGGAGTTAGCCCTTGAGAGATCTGCAGTTTATCAGCAGGACTTGCGGCGATATCACGCACGCAGAATTAGAACTCGGACTTTCCAGGAAGGAGACTTAGTGCTTCGCCTAGTCCAAAACAAGGAAGGGATACATAAGTTATCTCCTCCATGGGAAGGACCGTTTTTTATCATCAAAAACTTACACAATGGGTCGTACTATCTAATGGATGTACGAGAGACGACAAGTGAAAGTAAAGAAGCTGACACAGCTCATACGCTAGATCCATATGCAGTGGCAAAGAGGCCCTGGAACATAGCTCAGTTGCGTCCATATTATGGTTAATTATTGTAAGCAAGATATGCAAGTTATCAATGAGCCCAGTGAGCTCTCCATACGTTGTATCATGATTATTTTGATCAAAGGAAATAAAGGTCGACTGCATTTGAAATTGAAATTGTTGTCGAAACACTTAGTATGTGTGCTTTATTATGTTTTGATCTTGAGGTCCTTGGGGGCTTGTCTTTATCAAGCTTTAGACTCTTGGACCCGGCATAGAAGCCGACTCGTTCCTAATTTTTATCTGGTAATTTAGATGCAACTCGCCAAATTTTGACTAAATACTACAGGCATGACTCGTCCTGACCTCCTATGAAGCCTAAAAGGGACTTAGGAGAAGTTGGACTTGTTATAGCGAAACTGTTAGTAAAAGTCACGCGAGGCCTACTTATTCATCAGTATAAATTTCAGATGGGTTATACGAACCAAGATGATTTCAATAAACTGGGCAACAAAGTAAAGCCCATCACATAAAACCAAGATATGCAAAGCATGTCATTACAAAGATAAAACTTTTACATCCCAAAAGCCGTACAACACGGCATCAGCTAAAGACAAAGTTTAAAAATCATCCAAAGGATGAGCCTCTCGTGCAGGAGCAGAGCTTGAAGTCGGAGCATCAGTAGTAGCACCTTGGGCAGAGCTGCCAGCTGCAGAGGGGTCCTTCGTCACAGGGGCGACTCCTTCATCTGGATTATGAGAGTCGACAGCATCCTCTCGACGGGCTCGAGCAGGAACGGGTGCTGCAGGAGTTGATGATGTAGGACCCATGGAAGTGGACGCACCAACACCCAATTGTGAAGAATGGCCGAACTCCACAACTAGAGGAGTCGCCATGACAATTTTCTAGTTCTTGGAGTCGTATTGGTGTGTCCATATCTCGGAGTCCATGTTGTTGACAATTTGGCAAGCAAAAGGCCTCACCGATCTCTGCAATCTTTCAAAGTCATCTTTGGTGAAAGGGGAGCCATTTTCATGCTGCTCCGGCTTGCCCAAGGTCAATAGTGCAGGATCCACAGTCGTTGGATAATATGCCTGAGTCAAGGCAAGGACTCGGACAGCTGCACGCCTGAAAGAGGACTCCTTCCATGCCTTCACATAAGCAGGAGCTCGGGATAACTCTCTCACCAGATGCTCAGGAGCTGAAGGACACTTCTTCTGGGGAGACAGATAAGTGACAATGGCTTTGGCACCCTCCTGCAAGCTATGGCAGTGATCCAACAACTCGTTCATTTGTGGGCCGACTCCTAGTTTTATTTTTGAAGAAGCTGAGCCTGAAAGAGTTGCAACAGATCAGTATAGCAAGGCAAATAATTAGCAGTTCAAGTACAAAACAGAGAAAGAACAGAAAGTACCAAAGATGCGCTGGATCATCACTTTGATGCCAGTGCGGCAGCGGTCAAGGCCAACGTTCAAGTCCTTGATGGCTTTCTCTGCAATCTTCTTGTTATGAGCAGAAGTTTTTATTTCATCTTCCAGCTCGGCACAGACTTTTTTCAAGTCCCTCTCGAGCTGGAGAGCATGGTTCTTCTCAAATTCAGCAGATTTGGCGGAAGCAGCCGTCTTTTCCTCAAGTTTTCGCATATCTCTCTGCATACGAGAGACAGTGGCCTATAACAATAACACAAAGAGTTACATGTTAGAGGTAGCTCCAAGTCATCAAAGAGGTACAACTCGGCGCTTGGGGGCTACAGGGAGTTCTTTTGTTTAAGGAATGCAAGACAAGTTTACTAGTTAAAGTTTTTCAGTGAAAGCAGAGGAAATTGGCCTATGAGTCCCAAGATGCTGTGATCAAACAACTCGGGACTTGGGGGCTACAAGGGTTCAAAATTCAGTTTTCAAATAGTAAAGTACAGTGCAGATGGTAGCTCCGAGTTGTCGTAGGCTAACAACCCGGCGCTTGGGGGCTACTCATGGATCAATTTTAAAATCAAAGACAGAGGTTTTAGAGTCTATTAAGCTCCGAGTTGTCGCAGGCTAACAACCCGACGCTTGGGGGCTACTCACAGATCAAAAATCTTAAAGGCATACGAGAAATTTTTATAGTCTTAAGCTCCGAGTTGTTGCAAGTTAAA
This sequence comes from Puccinellia tenuiflora, assembly GCA_012064385.1. NCBI lineage: Eukaryota > Viridiplantae > Streptophyta > Magnoliopsida > Poales > Poaceae > Puccinellia > Puccinellia tenuiflora. Next base: position 1,469,382 of record QRDG01000381.1, read on the forward strand.
ACACAACTCGGCGCTTGGGGTCTACAGGAAATTTTTTCTCTATATGAGATGACAGTAAGGGATAAAGCACCTACCTTAAGTCTCAAGTCACCACAGTAGGTTCTTGGGGGCTACTGGTACGGTAAGAGGTAATAATTTGTACAAGAAAAGGTGAAGAACTTACAATCTTCAAAGCCATCAAGCTGGCCAGCTCCTCGCCCTTCACCCTGGTGGACTCTTCATTCCACTTGAAAGCCTCATCCCATGCATCCATGAAGGACTTGTTCTCCTCAATATGGAGTCGGCTATAATCAACAACAAGGCTGAAAGCAGGATCTGCAGGTCCCTTGTGAGGTTCTGGGAGAGGTACGTGGGAAGTATTCGTCATAGCATGTACAGTTTGGGCCACAGGTTGTGGCTTTGTGGCAGGAGAAGATTGAGTCAGAGTTGTCAACTCGGCTTGAGGAGCCAGTGGTGGCATAGCAGCAATAGTGACCCCAGCGGAAGCAGCCACTGAAGGAGTCGTCTTCGTGCTGGTTGAAGTTGACAGTGGGTCATCAGCTTGGCGTGCCGATGTAACGTCGGTTCCAGCAGAAAGTTTTGTAACTTTAGTTGAAGGCCGAGCCCTAAAAAGAAGAGTTAGAAAGGTTAAAATCATGAAAAGATGCAGGCAAAGGAAATGCAAACAAGTCAGGATAACACAAGTAAAGAAGTTGGTTTACCCAGTGTTGGTCTCCAAGTCCAGGGAGGCATTGGAGTCAGAAGATGGCATCGCCCTGGAGTCATACGAGTCCTCGGCCGAGGAAGGTGAGGCAGTGGGCGACTTGCGCTTCCGAGTGGTGGGAATCACAAGTGGAGTGTCAGCTGGACCACTACTTCTCAGCTTCCTTGCCCTGGCGGCTAGTACGCCCTATGATTGTTTGTGATCTTTAGTAAGAGCAGCTTGAGTTGGAGAAAGACGTGAGAGAGGCACCTTTGGGACTCCAGTCCGCTCCTTCCTCTTCAAAATCTTACGAGGAGTCGGGGCCGGGTCCTTATCACTAGACGACTCGCCAGAGGAGGTCGTCACAGCAGTTGGAGGGTCCCCAGCGGAAGGACCCCTAGCATCGTCATCAGGAGCCTCAGGAGAGGACTCCCGGATTTCTTCTTCATTCCCCTTGTCAGTCTCAACGCTGGCACCTTGGTCGTTGGGTGACCACCAGCTATCAGTAAGCTATGCACAAGTTCAGAAAGTTTCAATCAGATAAAGAAGGAGTTGAAATACAGCAAGAGTAAAGTCAAAGTACAAGTGTTGAACAACTTACAGCTGGAGGAGGAGTTGTTACGCAGAAAGGTGAAAGACCAAAGCTTTCCTAGTCCTTCACCAACTTGCCAGTTAGTTTCTTCACCAACCGATTAATATCAGTGGTGCTGGCTTGATTCTCCGTCATCCAGAGGTCGTCCGTCACACAGCGAGTGTACTCGACAATTAGCCGAGTCCTTGGACTAAGTGGCTGGATTCTCCAAGTTGTCCAGCAGAGCACCAAGTCCATCCCACCGAGTCCATGCGCTACAAGAACGCGGAGTCGTCTCATCAAGGAGTCGACTTTTGGACGAGCATCTTCAGAGCACTTTGCCTTCATATTGGCATTTACCTGGAGGATGTCAAGAGAGAAGTCGGGGAGATGGGGCTCGTCCGCAGGGGACGTGTCCTTGCAGTAGAAGTAAGATTTCTGCCAGTCCTTGATATGACTTGGCAGAATAGGTTTCGGGAAAAGAGAGCCCTGACGGCGCTGCAGAGCAACACCCCCACATTGGAGAAGCGGGCCACCAGCACTTTCGGGTTGAGGATTGCAATAGAAGAGTTCAAGAAAGAAGTCCAAATCCAGCTTGATTTGAAGATAATCTTCGCATAAAGTTACGAAATTGGAAAGATTCAAGATGGAATTGGGGGCAAGATCATGAATTCTGAGTTTGTAGAAATTGAGGACCTGACGGAAAAAGAGATTGCCGAGGGGTGTGAAGCCACGGAAGAGGTGCTCACCAATGACGACGACCTCCCTGGTAGCCGGTGATGGCTCAGTTTCTTCACCAGCGGCGCGCCAGGAGATGCTGGCGGAGATGAGCCCGGACTCCTCGTATCTTTTGAGGGTGTCCTGGGTCAGCAGAGATCTGCCCCAGTTGGCGGAGATCGTCCGCTTCGATGCGGGTGCGGCAGCGGCGGCGGCGGTGGCGGCAATGTCCACCACCGAGCCCAAGGTTTTCTACCCCTTAGCGGCCTTGGAGAGCTTGGGGGCCATGGCGAGAGAAAGGTGCGTGCGTTAGAGAAGAAAGCACGTGCGGGCGGAGGAAGAAGACGAAGTGGAAGCAGAAAGGGTAAAGTGACAGATCTGGCCCCCACACTTAAATAAAGGGGATAAGTGAACCCTAGAGAATGACGGCGTTGTCTGTTGCGCCAGATGCGTGGGAATCGCTGAAATCGCGGGATTTTATTCGTAACAAAGATATGCGGCGAATCTGAAGCGTCCCGATGACCACGGTCAACAGATGGCACGTGCGGAAATGGATAAGTGAGAAGTTTGCCCGAATAACAGAATAATTCAGAGAAGCCGACTCGTTTCAAAAAGACGAGTCCCCAGTATGGATAAATGAGAAGTTTTGCCCTCCTAGCTAACTCGTAAAGGGCTATAGCCACATGACCAACCAGGTAGTGGGGGTCGATTGTGAGGCCAGAGTAAAGGAGAGGGCTGACTTGTTTTTTATCAAGTTTCTTTATGTTTATGCAGGAATTCATCTTGGAGCCAGCAGTAGGCAACTTCCGAGTCATCAAATCCAAACAAGAAGCCGGAGAAAAAGGAGTCGGACGAGTAAGCCAAGATTGCGCCCAAGATAAATTCTGGGGCTACTGATGGGGGGACACTTTCCAGGTAGGGCCCATGGAGCCGGAAAGTGGACACGCTAGAACCCAAGAGGCCCATGTCGGGTTACACTTCAAGCAACATGGGCTAGACAAGGAACAAGCCGGTCAGCCCGTTACGAGTCAGCAGAAAGGAAAGAACCCGGCGGAGACCGGAGTCCAAATACAACCCGGAGTACCAACTTGGAAGATGAAGGCCTAGAGTAGGACTCCGTATTCAAGTGTAACTCGGCATAAGTTGTAAGTTGAGGGACCCGGCCACCTTTAGAAGGAGGGCCCTGGACCCTAGATCGATAAGCTCTCAAGAAACACCAATCTCGTAGTCGCCGACTCCCAACTTAAGGAGTCGGAACCTTGTAATCGAGAACTAGTCCACAACAATAAAAGAACAAGCAGGAAGTTGGTCTTTACCTCTAAACAGAGGGGCCGAACCTGGGTAAACTCCGTGTCCCCTTGTCGAGACTAACCTCTCCTATGTCCCGGTCACCAATGGCCCCACAACTAAGCTTCCCGGAGGAAGTACTTGCCGTGACAACCCCACGACACCAAGGTTTATTGATCTCAGGGAGGTGTAAGGTGAATGTATCCTCTCTCAAGCAACCCTGCAATTAAGATACAAGAAGTCTCTTGTGTCCCCAACACACCTAATACAATGGCTAATTGTATAGGTGCACTAGTTTGGCGAAGAGATAGTAAAATGCAAGTGATATGGATGGTAAAAGGTGATTTTGTAATTCTGTAATAAAAATGGCAGCAAGCAAACAAGTGACAAAAGTGACTAAAAATGATGTATCAATGCTTGAAAACAAGGCCTAGGCTTCATACTTTCACAAACTACTCTAAACATCATTAACATAATTAAACACATAATAGTTCCCACAAAAACACATGCATGGTAGACGTTACTCGGAGATCATTCTTTCGTGGATCAAATAGGATGAGAATTGCGTAGGGCTACGAAAAGCACACCTTAAAGTTCGTATTACACATCTATGGACACTGCATGTTGTCACTCTCCGCATCCAAAGATAGTACTAACAAACACCACAACCTATTTCTTGAATAGTCTCTTTCTTCAATAACACAAGCATCAAGAAACCTCATGATCTATTCAATCCAACAATAATAAAGAACAAACTCATGATGAAGATCCCTCTAAGCTTTTATCATTAGAGTCATACACGACACCCACACTGTCACCGAGATACCGTGATCACAACGGTGACTCCTGAACTTATACTAGATGACACCACTTGAGCAAAATCATATCCATTACATGTAGGGAAACATCATGTATTCAACTATGCTAACAAAGCTCATGATCACAACGAAGATCACATCATGGGAGAGAGAGAGATAACCACATAGCTACTTGTATAAGCCTCAGCCCCGGTGAGGGACTACTCCCTCCTCATCACGGGAAGCAGAAGTGTTGATGGAGATGGCTCCGGCGGTCGATCCCCGTCCCGGCAGGGTGCCGGAACAGGACCTTCTGAACCCCCGAAACTTGTCAGCGATGGCGGCGGAGCTCTGTATCATATTTGGAAAACTCCTTCGGGGGTTAGGGTTTTTTCGTCGGGGACGATTTTATAGGCATCGGGGGCGGCCGAGGGGGTGCCCGAGGGGTAGAGGCGGGCTGTGCCGCGGCCCCCCTTAGACCTGCGGGTGGGACCCGACCCTGGGCTGTGGGTCCCTTTCGGGGTCGCCCTTCTGGCTACGGTCCTTATTTCTTCAATAAAAAATCTCCGTAAATTTTCGTCCAATTCCGAGAATATTTACAGAACTAACTTTCTGCAACAAAAACAGGGAACTGGCACTGGGCATCTTGTCAATAGGTTAGTTCAATAAAATGCCTCAAAATGATATAATAAGATAGTAGAAACATGTGACAACATCACAAAACTAGCATCGATCAATCAAAAATTATACATACGTTTGACACGTATCATGTTCCACTTAGACATATTGCAAAAACTTGATTTAGCATTTAGCTACTGTTTACTAAGCCTCAATGTGGTACTTCTCCAGAGAGTATCACACTTGATGATAATAAAAGAGGCGAATACAAAATAAAGGCAAAATCTGTCAAAAACTGAACAGTCTGTAAGATCGAATTTGTAGAGGAACTTCTGTAGCTCAAATCAGAAAACTCAAAACTAACGAAAGATAGATAAAAGTATCAGGCTTACTATAAAAAATGTCCACAAAAAGATCACATTCTGTGATTTTTTTGGATTTGCGAACAGTGAAGGATAGAAATCAGTTTCTGGACAGCAAAACAAGACCTCGCACTTTCAATGCATTAGAGGCTAAACTTGGCACAAAAAACCAAAAGAAAAAGATATAATGAAGTTGCTAAAGAAGCAACAACTCCATAACTCAAGAAAAGCAAAAGCAAAACTGAAAGAAAAGATGGGTTGCCTCCCAACAAGCGCTTTTCTTTAACGCCTTTTACCTAGGCGCAATGCCAAATATCAAGTCTTTTCGGAGGCCTTAGCAATATCAAGAGCATAGCTAGACCTTATGATTGATTCAAAAGGAAGCTTCTTACTCTTTCTAGGGAAGTGTTCCATCCCTCTTTTAAGGGGGAACTAGAATCTTATATTTCCCTCTTTCATATTAATAATAGCACCAACGGTTCTCAAAAACGGTCTTCCCAAAATAATAGGACAAAAAGCATTGCACTCAATGACCATGACAATAAAATTAATGGGAACATAATTTTCATTAACAACAATAAGAACATCATCAACTCTACCCAAAGGTTTCTTTTTAGAAGAATCAGCAAGATGAACATTTAAATAGCATTCTTCCAAAGAATTCAAATTAAGCATATCATAGAAACTTTTAGGCATGACAGAAACACTAGCACCAAGATCACACAAAGCATTACAATCAAAGTCATTTATTTTCGTCTTAATAGTAGGTTCCCAACCATCTTCTAATTTTCTAGGAATAGAAGTTTCTACCTTAAGCTTTTCTTCCCTAGCCTTGATAAGAGCATCAGTAATGTGTTTAGTGAAAGCAATATTTAATTTACTTGCATTCGGTGAATTAGCAAATTTTTGTAGGAACTTTATGAATTCAGTAATGTTGCAATTATCAAGATCAATATCATCATCTTTAAATAGGCTAGGAGCATCCTCATTAGTAGTTTGAATAGTAATAACATTAACAGTTTTACTATTTATTTTAGCAATTCTAGCTTCTTCTTCCTCTCTAGTCCACCTAGCATGCAAGCGAGCTAACATCCTCTCATTGTTATTAATTTTAAGAGAAAGAGCATTTAAAGATTCAGTAGGCTTGTCTTGAAGAGGAGTGGTTCTAATTTTTTAAATGGCAACATCATGAGCAAGATTTTCCACTTTAGAGACAAGACTATCAAGTTTTGCAAGTTTTTCTTAAACAGTTTTGTTGAAAGCTCTTGGTGAAGTGATAAATTCTTTTAAAATATTTTCAAGATCAGAGGACGCATTCTTATTAGAATTATAAGAATTACCATAGGTGTTGCCATTATTGGGAGGATAAGGCTTATAGTTGTTACTACCAAAATTATTTCGATAAGCATTATTGTTGAAGTTATTCCTATTAAGAAAATTAACATCAACTTGATCCTTTTCTTGAGAAATTAATGAAGCAAGAGGAACATTATTAGGATCAATAAAGGACTGATTGGTAGCAAGCATAGGCATAATCATATCAACCTTCTCACTCAAAGAGGAAATTTCCTCGACAGAATTTACCTTCTTACCAGTTGGAGCTCTTTCGGTATGCCATTGTGAATAATTTGTCATCATCTCATCCAAGAGTTTAGTTGCTGCACCTAATATGGTGGACATAAAGGTGCCTCCTACGGCTGATTCCAAGAGGTTCCTTGAATAAAATTTCAAACCTGCATAAAAAGTTTGGATAACCATCCACGTAGTTAATCCATGCGTGGGACAACTTTTAACCATAGACTTCGTTCTTTCTCAAGATTGAGCAACATGTTCATTATCAAATTGTCTAAAGTTCATAATGATACTCCTCAATTGTTTGATTTTAGCAGGTGGATAATATTTTTCCAATAAAAACATCATATCTTTGCATTTAGTCCAAGAATCAATGCTATTCCTAGGCAAAGACAATAACCATTCCTTTGCTCTTCTTCTCGAAGAGAAAGGGAAAAGCTTCAGTTTTATGATGTCACTTTCTACCTCTTTATAGTTTTGCATATCACATAACTCAACAAAGTTATTTAAATGAGAGGCGGCATCATCAGTACTAGCACCAGAAAATTGCTCTTTCATAACAAGATTTAGCAAAGCGGGTTTAATTTCATAAGATCGCTTTAGAAGCGGGTGGAGCAATTGGAGAGAAAATCAAATCATTCTTATTAGTGCTAGTAAAGTCATACAACTTGGTGTTTTCAGTGGAAGACATAATGATAAGATAAAATAACAAGACATGAATAAAGACTACACTAATTTTTTTTTTGGTTTTAAAATTTTGAAACAAGAAAATAAACTAAATGAGAAATAAAACAAGCAAGACAAAAGCAAAGTAAACTGATTGAGAGTGTGAGACTCCCCTTGTTGTAGCTCCAAAGTCCCCGGCAACGGCGCCCGAAAACTGCTTGATTGCGGACGATGATAGCGTTGGGTAGTGCCCAATGCGAAGGCGTGGATGTACTAAGTAGTAGTTTTCCCTCGTTAAACGAAACGAGGTTTATCAAACCAGTAGAACTTTGAAATCAACAACGAGGTGAACTTTGACGATCTCTGGTGCTTAATCGTCAATGAACGTGGACCTGCACACAGTCAAACAATTACTTTGCCCCCAACGGCGGAAAGGTTGTCAATCTTTCCGGTTTGCTGAAAACAAAGCGGTTAAATGTATAGTGTAGTAGATGAAATTATGGAAACGGACCAGAGGAGTAATGCTGATGAAAAACAAGTAAATGAGGTTGTAAACAATGTAAAAAGATGGACCGGGGGCCATGGGTTTACTAGTGGAGTCTCTCAAATAGATAAAACACTCATATGATGGGTAAACAAATTACAGCTAGGAATTTGACAAGATTATAACACAAACTTAATCTAGCTATGACAAAGAGTACATGGTAATATTTATGTAGGCATCACGATAAGGAACAAAGACCGTTGAGTCCAACTGCATCTTTGTCTAAAAAGTCCACCGTGGGATCGCTATCCAACCTGTCACCCATCGGTATTAAGTTGCAAGCAACAGATATTTGCATTAAGTAAAGCGCATGAAGTAAGCAATATTAAACATCAAATAGACTTTAACACCGCTGTTTTACCCTTAGTATCAACAACACACCCTCACCCTTAGACGTTTCTGTCACTCGTGCCCAGGAACAAAAGGGGCATGCACCCACTATCTAGCATAAATACTCCCTCTTGGAGACATACATAATTACTTGGCCAAAGAAACTACACACATCAGAGAGCATGCAAGAACATAAATGACCATATAAGAATCATGCACAATCTGATCATAACGTCATAATCTATCGGATCCTAGCAAACACATCACATAGCATTACAATAGTCGATCTTGATCATGTTAGGCAGCTCACAAGATCATAATACATGAAGCACAAGGGTGAGAGACTACCATCTAGCTACTGCCATGGACCCATGGTCCAAGGTGGAACTACTCACAATTCATCCCGGAGGAAGGCATGGTGATGAAGAGCCCTCCGGGATCGATCTCCCCTTCGGCAGGGTGCCGGGAACAACTTCAGAATCACCCCTGAACTAGGGTTTATGGTGGCAGCGGATCGGGATGACTTCTCTGGAAAATAATGGCCGCCCTCGAGCGTTTTAGGTTTTCAGTGATTTTATTGGCGTCGAGGGAGGCCGAGGCGGTGCCCAGAGGGTAGGGACGGGCCCCACCCGCGGGTCTAGGTGGGGCCACGGCCGCTGGACGTCTAGCCCCTGGTTGGCCCCCCAGGTCGCCCTTTGGACTTCGACTCCATCTTCTCGAATAAAAATTCCCCGAAAATTTTCAGCGCAATCCGAGAATATTTCCTGTGGTAGATTTGCTGAAATACAAAAACAGCAAAAACAGGAAACTGGCACTGGGCATCTTGTCAATAGGTTAGTCCGACAAAATGCATAAAAATCATGTAATATGATATTAAAAACATGTGACAACATCACAAAACTAGCATGGAACAATCAAAAATTATAGATACGTTTGACACGTATCACACCCGAATTTAAGTTCCTTTTTGGTTCACTATTATTTCGGTTCACCGACTTTTCTAGTTTACTATTATATTTTGGTTCACTATTATTTTCGGTTCATCGGTAATTTTGGTTAAGTCGAATTTTAGTTTTTGAAAATATTCATTTTAAAATGGTTCCAATTTTTTAAATGGTCTGTTTTTAAAAAATCATGAACCATTTTCAAATTGATGAACCATTTTTCGAATTCATGAAAATAGTTCAAATTTGAAATGGTTCCGTTTTGAAAAAGTTCAGATTTTGAGAAAGTTCAGATTTGAAATAGTTCAGATTTTGAAAATGTTCAGATTTGAAAACGTTCAAAGTTTTAGTAATCTGGGAATTTTAATTGTATTTTACCAATTGTTTCAAAATTACCAAAAAACGGAAGGTTTTCTGTGAACTAGTAGAAAAAAGCGAAAACAAATATATCAATGGAATGGAAGTGTGCGAGCAGATTGGGCCGGCCCGCTAGAGCGTTTCCACGCGAGCGTCGGGTGGCGAACCGACGCATGAAGCGTTGAATAGGAGCTCCCCAATTAAGCGGGCACCCGTATTTGCCGACTTGCGCACCGAGAGCGACTTGCTCTTGCCAACAACATTTCCCTAATGGGCTGCTCTGAATGCGGCCCAACAAAAGATAACATTATTTTTATTTTTATTTTATATCTTACAATCAAAGAAGAAAAGAAAAGAACAAATTAGTTGTAACAAAACTCACATATGTAAAAAAAAGTAATAAAGACATTTATCTTATTTGAACGATTTTAAAAAAATTATGTTATTTGAACGATTTCGTAAATATGAATATTTATGTTAGTTGAACGATTTTTTCAAAAGAACATTTACATTAGTTGAATGATTTTTTTCATATGAAAAAGTATGTTATTTGAACGCTTTTTAAGTATGAAAATTTATGTTATTCGAAAAAATACACATTTATCTTCTAAGAACAATAAAAAAGAAACAAAAAACTAAAAATAATAATTTAAAAAATAAATATGAAAAATAGAATTAAAAGAAACATAAAATAAAAGAAAGAAAAAAAGAAAAGAAAAAGAAAACCCAGGTAAGAACCCAGTAAAAAACGGCAAGAATTTCAAAAACCAGAGTTACGAACCTACTGGGCCGTCCCATGTAGGGTGCGCGGGAGCGAAACGCTCGCGCTCTACGCGATAAATATTATTGGCTGTTGTCCTAAAGGCTTTTTGTGTATTCAGCCCAAAATTATTCTCGTTGGGCAAAACACATACTAGCCGGGTACAACGGGACTGCACCGGCTTGTACAGCCCGGCCGCGCGCTTGTCTTCACATGTTGCTAACGACCTGCTACAGGGTAGAACTATAAAAAAATTCTCTTTTTAAAGGGAACTTTACTATCTCCTAAGCACGCCACGTGGCAGTATGAGAGGGTTTTTGTGTGATTTTTGTCTCTCACACGCTCGGAGTTTGTACGTGGATTTATTTTCGAGATTCGTTTTTTTTAAATGAAATATTTTTAGATCCGCTTATCCAAATTATGAATGGTTTTTATATTTGAGATCTTCTCGTCGAGTTCTTCAAAACTAGATCCCATTTTGATATGTTTTGAGATTTTTTTCGTACTTTCAAAATTAGTATGGTTGTACTCCCGTACATTCAAAAATAGTATGGTTCTCTGTACACATTACACAGAACATGAAAGTACAGATTATACAGAACAGAAAATACAGAATATATGAACCGGAATTTACAAATTACAGTGCAAAGAATGTACAGAGTACACAAAAACATGGTATACAGAACATGAAAGTACAGAGTATACAGAACAGAAAATACAGAATATAAGGACCATGGAGTACAGATTACTGTAAACAGGATGTACATAGTACACAGAAACATGATGTACAAAGTATACAGAACAAGGAGTACAACGTATACAGAAGTGGGTATACAGAGTACACAGAATATGGAGTACACAATAAACAAACACATATTGTATAAGTACACAGAAAACAGAGTACAAAGTACATTGACAGCCGAAGTACAAGTACGTTCAAACCCGGAGTACGAGTACGTTCAAACCGGATGTACATGTAATCAACTTTTGGATGGATAGAAAAAAATGTTCGTCAAAACATATCAATATGGAATCTAATTTTGAGGATCTCGACACGAGGAGTTCAAAATTAAAAACGCTTCGCCAATTGAACAGACGGTTTTTAAGATATTTCGTTTTTAAATTTTGGTTTTAAAAAATAAAAGAGAAAAAGGCAACCCTCCCCACCCCCGTATCCCTTTCTGTCTCATCCTCTTCACTTTCAATCTCGTAACGACACTTACAGATATGCAAACAATCATAGGGACCAGACGAGAAAAAGACGACACTTGTTACGACGAGAGTGAGCGTGAGGTCCCTTTGCAAAGTGAACCTTTTTTTCTAGTGATTACCCCTGCTACATGGCCATGCTGAAACGCGGTCACACGCTGTCGGCCAGACGGCGACGATGCCCGACGAGAGCACATAATTGTTGAGTTTTTTTTTCCCAGAGAATACCTCACATGAATACACAAGGTTTCTGTTAACTCTCGGTTCACGGAGCTTCTTTTCTCCTGTTCTGTCCTTGCCGTGTCGTGGTTAGTGATGAACGCTTTTCAGTTTTCACGGTGAACACATGAATATTTATCACGAGAAGAAACGGAAAACGGATCAATTGAACGAGCTGGATATACACCGGTCGGTAGCTCACGGGATCGGCACGGCCGGAGCGGAACAGCTGGGCCAATTCCGGATCAAGATCGAATGGGCGCACCGTCGGCACGCTGGTATTTAAGCCCGGCCCATCCTGTCCCTTCTTCCGAGGGAATTAACCCAGACTGAATCTCACAAAAGAAAAAAAGATCGCTTTTCAAACAAACAAACAAACAAACGAAACATACTAGGCACAACCTTTTGACTTGTCTCGCCCCTCAATTCGGAATTTCCGATCGATCCATTTGGCTGGCTGGCTTGTCTCTAGCAAGATCGCGCGTGATCTCTCCCTCATCCCACGTGACATGCTTGTGGGATCGCAAACAGACGGGATCGTATGCTATCTGTTGGTGATAATAGGACGGACGTACACAGCAGATGTACCGGCCGTTAGTAGCACCAGATCCGTCTCCGTGGCACCGGCCGTATGATGTGCTTGCTGGAACACTTGATGAAAGGAAAGCAAGCGGGTCCATTAATTTCTTTTTCGTGTTCGTGGAAAGCGGGCCGTCGGCAGGTGTAGGACATGGTCGATGGATCGTCACCCAGATTCGAGCTCCGCATATATCCCCCCATATCTCGTCTGATGTGATTGCAGGCAGAAAAGCACCTAGCCCTTTTGCGCACGGCCGGTAATAATGTGTACTATACTCCCTCCGTTTCATATTAGATGATTCTCAAATATATATATATATATCTATAGAGGTAAATATGTCTAGATACATCTATTTGAAAGTCATCTAAAATAAGGGAGTAGAAAAATAAGCGGAGACGGAAATCTGCTGGCTGAATGCGCACCGCCCGTTGGCATGCATGCACCCCTCTCATATCATATCAGTGATAACAACACGACGGTACAGAGAGTACGTGACGGATCGAGCCGGTTCATTCAACCCGGCGAGAGACAATCGATCGATCCCTCGACATTATCGTCAAGCTCGAATCGGATCGATCGGTACGTACCTAGGACGGGATTTGATTTGGTTGTACAATCCGAATAACTCACCGCATATGTACAGTACAGGATAGATAGGCAGGAATAGTCAGCAGCAGGGAACACGGATCCGCACGAACCCATATCTTTGCTCGGTGCAGGCGTAGTCACTGTTGACACGGATCCCACGAACGAGAAATCATTTACACGCATGTCCAAAAAATACTTAGATACGCAGCGCCCATCTGCAGCACTCTGTGCTGGATGAACCACGTTTTGGCAACACGTACAGAGCTATATACGTACTGGTGGCGACAGTTGCTCAATATATCCACAGTTTGCTACTGTATTTAATTACCACGCAGCTAGCGCTCCACATGATATCTATACCTAATAATAAAGTCATTAAGCCTTCTTTGGTTCGTCCGCCTTCTTTGGTTTGTCCGTCACCAAAAGACTAATTTACCCTCCCACCAAACTACATATTACCACTTTTTGCCACCGCCAAGTAGAGAAAAGCGGTTCGTTAAGCCAAGAGAACGCAAGCGCTGGATCGTCCTCCCCAAATCGAACCCACTCCCCGCGCCCGCACCACCTCCATCTCCAACCGCCACCGCGTTTCGCCCTGCACCCATCCCCGGACACCACCACGCACCGCCCGTCGTGAACCCTATGGATCCCGTGTCGTCCTTCCTCCAGCGCCGCATCAACGCCACCGCGGCTCACCGGCTCTCCGGCCACCTACTGGTCTCACGCCGCCCACCGCTCAGATCGGGGACCCGGCTCCATCCACCGAATCACCACCTCCCAGCCTTGCAACCAACACCCTGCCTTTCCGTGGCCGTGGCCGTGCCTGTGGAGCGCCCGACAGGGGATGGGATTTCACCCCACGCACGGAAGCTGCAGGCCGCGCGCGGCACTCTTGAGCGCCAGCAGGGGAGGTAGTAAGGGAGTCGGGGGAGATCTCAACTGGAGGGGTTGGTGACGGCCAGCACGGAAGGGAAGATAGACGGAGGGGGTAGAGGTCTAGAGGAGCTAGGGGCCCCGGCCGCTGAGGCGGGAGGAGATTGAGATGAGAGCTAGGGGCCCCGGCCGCTGTGCCTCCGACTCCGAGAGTCCGACCATATATTGAGAAGAGAGATGTGGCGCTGTGTGTTTTACTGTTGCCGATCATTGCTAACTCCGTGCGTGTGTGTTTAGCTGGTGATTACTATTCCCTACATAGTAGATGTGTGTGCTTTTTTTTACTTCGGCACTGCTGAAATCGCTGCTAATTGCTATAGCTGCTGCCTGTACTTCGTTGCTATTGCTTGCTGCTCTAAAATTTTGTTATGAAGTGTCATGTAATTATGTTGCATCAAATGTTTGTGTTTCAGTATTTCGTACTGATAGAAAAAATACACGTGAATGGGATGAAGTGATGAACAAAGTGAGAAGACGGAGAGTTGGAGAGGTAGGTGTAGAACTGTAGATGAAATTAAATGGAAGTACACTAAATCTTTTTAAAACAATGTAAAAACAGTAGATCAAAAATACGAAATTGAAATTGAATATAAAAGAGAATATCAAATAAAAATATAATACAAATTAAAGATTAAGACTAAGAGTAGATCAAATTAAAATATAGTTAGATATTATACATTTTACTGTGTGTATTTTTATTGAACCCTTATTATTTCATGTGTGTTGACTGATGTGTTATATTGATTTGATATTTAATAGAGATTAATAAAATAGCTCTCTAGGTTTGACGGACAAAGAGACAATTTTTTGCTTTCGTTTATTTTTGGATAAAAACTTGGGTAGAGCCGAAGTTTTTGCCTGAAAGCTTCGGCAATGAGCAGAACAATTGATTTGGTATTTAATAGAGATTACTAAAATAGCTCTCCAGGTTTGACAGACAAAGAGATACTTTTTCGCTTTCGTTGATTTTGGGATAAAAACTTGGGTAGAGCCGTTTTTGTCCGAAAGCTTCGGCAATGAGCAGAACATTAAGCACTAAAGGGGATATATTTGAATTGATAAGTGGTTTCATGAGGAAAACATCTTTGAGAAATTTTTGATCAAACCGTAGCAACGCACGGGCATATTTGCTAGTAACAAATCATGCAAGATCCGATCTCTCCTCCGGTACGTGCACGATCTGCTCGGACGATCCGCCGTCAGAAGTGAGATCTGAGAATCCCATTGCATGCTCCGATTGCATTGATTGGCGAAGCGGACGCTGCAGGCCAACGACCTACGGACAAGGCGAACCTTGTTTCAGTAACGGCGGCTGGCACAAGTGAAGTGAGGTCACACACATGGACACGCAGACCGCGGACCGGCGATCATTCATGCACCATGCGTGGTACGGTCAGGTATTCGAGAGAGTACTTGTTTTTAATGCGGAGACCGTCCCGTCCCGTCCCGTAGGGATCTCGATCGGGTGCCATGCCCGCGTCACGGCGAGAGCGCCGCCACATTGAAAACACCTCTCGGGAGGCAGCAGCGACTAGCGAGCGCGCGCGCGCGCGGCGCGGCGGCATGCGCTCCGTGTGACCGGGGTTAACTCGTTAGATTAGTAGGAGTAGATTATTATTACTACTCCCCGTGGATTCTCGTTCCCTTGTCACGGGAAACCGGCCGGCTTTCTCCCTTGGAGTAGTAGCTACTAGAGCCCCCGTGTGGCCGTGTGGGCGATTATGGCTTCCTGGGTCGACGGATGGGCAATCCAGCTTCGATACTGTCATCTACTCCCTATATTTTACTCCATGCCATACTTGAGTCGAACTGTCCAAGTGATAAAATATTCAGTCAACTGAGAAACCATATTACCGTAGAACAGACAACAGATCAGGACTAGAAGCATCGACACAGGATATAACAATTATAGAATCGGGCACCGTGGCAAATTAGCGGTTTTTCTGGGACCCACGCATACATGCATGCATGTTTGTCGTCTCTCAAGATTCAATAGCAGACAGTGGCGGATTTAGGACAAAATTGGTGGGGTGCTAAGCTTAAAAAATTCTCTATTATATTAGTATTTATCAATAATAGTCTAAATATTAGCATACTTGGCAGGAGTTACTTTAAATACTACAGTAGTAGATAAATGAGTTTCTACAATTTTTTAGGGGGTGCCATGGCACCCCCACTATGGGATATGCCCCTGATAGCAGACATAGTTTTACAACGTGATCTGTTAACATTGACCATCATAAATTTCATTAGATTAATTCGCCATCTCTAAAAAATCCACACAAAAAGTTCATCTCAAAAGGCTGCAACTTCATTTAGGTGACTTTTAAAGAGCCATTTACTCATTTTCATGTCCACTCAAGTTATATCCTAAACTTTAAACTTTCCTCATTTTTACCCTCTTCCTTCGAAACCAGCCTCGCAAATAACTAGACGGTGCACTTCCCTTTGTCACCCTCTTTGAGCATTCATGGACTAAAATCTGGCACATGTGGCCTACAAAAAGATGCCTCGCCGCCTACGCTGTCGGCCTGCTGCCACTCGCCTGTCCCGCAGTCTTCTTGTCTCTTGCTTTATCTGTCCCGCCACACATTTAGTCTGACGAGCCGAATCAATGCCCCTCTCGACGCACGAACGCTCTCCTGCCTCCTTTACTGTCGGGTCCGGGCACACGCGCCTATAAAGCGGTCATCTTCCTCTCCCTTACATAGACTCCCTCACTGACCTCATCTTCCCTACTTTCCACCTACGTCCGAACCCTCTGAATTTTCCATGATATTTATCGAAAGTAATGCAAATTTGAACTACAAGTGTGTTATAATTTGACCCTAATTTTAGTCTAAAATCATACTCCCTCCGTTCCTAAACATAAGGTGTCTAAGGTTTTGGCACGGATATTAAGACATCAATATTTTGTATGTGGTGGACTTATTTCCACATGGAAAAAGTCGAGAGATAGGAGTCCCTAATAGCCACAAATTGAAAACAATCCTTCAAATCCCTCAGTTCCATGTTGTGACTTATTTGTAAATGCGTACAATTGTCCATAAATCGCAATACACCTTATATTTCGAATTTTTTCTCAAAACCTTAGACACCTTATATTAAGGAACGGAGGGAGTATAAAGATACTGTACCATTTGTGCATTATCCACAAAAACAGTTGAAAATTTGACCCCTAGCTATGAATGGTCATTCGGATACTTTTAGCCTTGTTTAAGAAAAATGAGAAATATTCTGAAAAAAGCAAAACTTATGCAAAGCTACATTTTTAGTGTATGTATTAGTTTGAATGGAAAATTAAATTTGGAATAGCACAATTAATAAAAAATCTTCAATAAATGTGGTATGAAGATTCATGGCTTGCAAGCCAAATAACCAGAGTCATGGCCATATCCATGGTTAAGTTAATAATATCATGACCAAAATTGGCACAAACATGGGATTTTACATTGTAAACAATATTGCCAAAGTGAGATGTCAAGATTTTTCTGAAAATTTTCAATTTTTTATTGCAAAAAATGTGCATTTTTTATGAAGTAGGTACCACAAAGAATATTAAAAATGGACATTTGAAAACTCCACACAAAGTATAACGTATCGGAGGCACAATCTCTAAATATCTTGATATTTTTAGATATATTAAATTTATTAAATGAGTTCAATGGCATTTATCAAAATTAATTCATCTACTATATTATAGTTTGGCCCTAAATTTATAAAAAAGATCATATAGGTTTATTCTAGCACGATTCTATACAGTAGCCCCCTCCTCCGGAAGCTGTAAAATTTACCCGGTAGCTATAAATGATCATACGGACAATTTTGGTCTAGTTTTGAAAATTTACATAAAATGAGAAAATTAAAAAAGAACGACAAACTTGCGCAAAAGCTTAATTTTTAGCATAATAGTTTCATGAAAAAAATGACAAACTTGCAATTAAATTGATGTGGTCATTCCCTTGGCTCAATGGCATGGAACTATGTGTGCCAGTTCGTGTTGAGAGCGTGCTCTGTGGCGTGGCAGGCCGTCTGTACGTTCCAGATTAAATTCTCGCGCCGGCTAATTCGCGTCCAATATGTATGTGATATGTGTCTAGATGTATCATACAATCCTACATGGGTCTGATCAAGTTGGGGTACAATGATCAAACCGTCAATGCATGAATTCACATAAGCTGTTCGACAAAACTAAAACACTTTACAAATGCACTTGTGAGTGAAGTGCATTGATCATACCGTTTAAGATGCATCATACAACACGACACACAATGCAGTTATCCTGACATTTCAACTAGACTGCGGTCAACGTGAAGTCACATTATGACATCATGGCTAATGCAAGCGTTCATGTCATGTCTTGTCAAAACATAGAGTTTGGACAAAACAAGGGGAAGGGGGATAGATGACAAGCGGGTCACCCCCGAGCAACCACCCCAATGAGCTCGACGAGGAGGATTTGGAGGAGGTGGACCCCGACGATGATGACGACGACACCAAGGACGAGGCGGACCGCAATGACAATGATGCCTGTGACGAGGTTGACGACTCGGAGGAGGAGGTGGAAGACGATGGCGTAGAAAGGCTCTCAAAGAAATTACAAAAAAAAGTAGAATGACCAACAAGTAGTATGAGTAGTAGTAGTTAAGATTTTAGTTTTAGGTGCACTTGCACATTTTGTACCGAAAAAGAAGAATTAGTAATGAATTAACTTTTACCGAATTTATTTTTTATTTTTAATCGCACATGAATATCTAGGGCTCGCATGGAATTCTTCATGACATAGGTCTGGCATGGAGTTTCTCCACGACGACATGCAGATGACACAACTCATAAATAGTTAACTACTTCTTTTAATTTTCCATTTAATTCGATTACTTCGGTATGTCAAGACACGCCATGCAGCTGAAACAGATAAAGGAACCACGTCTTTTAAGAGTAGAGATTCCCTACACCTGAGCTTCAGTGCTCCCGCCACTTTAAAAAAATCGAAATATATATTTAGAAGTTTCAAAAAATTCTAAAAAAAAAACATGCATGTTCGTAAGGATCAAATTTGTCATTTTTGTGTAGACTATATAAAGATTTTTTTTTCATTGAGATTTTACACGCTTATAGTATACATCCTTACGAACATTTATACTTTTTTTCAGAATTTTTTGAAACTTCTAAATATGTTTTTCGATTTTTTTAAATTGGCAGGAGCACTAGAACTCGGGAGCCACCGCTACTTTCCGGTCTTTTAATTGTAAATCGGATATATAGTCTGAGAGATACTGTAATTTTTTTTCAAGCTTCTTCTTGTTTCTTTCCACAGTGTATTAATCCCCAGTGAAACGCGGTTTGGAATAACTCCACCCACCGGCCACCAGACAGTTACTATCAGGTAGCGGTTCCAGATTCGTTCCATCATTGAATCGGGACACACGTTACATGGATGACCTCGGACGGTTGCTGTAGCCCGATACCAGACAGCCGACTTGCAACGTAACTGCCAGATCGAGCGGCCACGACCAATCTCCACGGAAAGATCGCTGTTGCCTTGCGTCGGCCGGCCGGCTCTTAATCGGCATCCTGCCTCAAACTACCACGCCCAGATCGAATCTCCTTTGCTCTCTCACACAGTCCGTAGGAATACAGAAAGCAATTAATTAATTACAGTACTCGATAAAAAAAAATCTGATGATCACACAACCAACATTAAATAGCCGGCAATACAACGAGCTTCGAGTTAAGCCGCGAGTGGTCGTGTCAAAATTTGCCTGGTTAACCAGCTGACACCCACACCACAACAGAACAGATTACAGATGGTTAAGTCGTCAGAGAAGAGGAGAGGCTACCTAGCTTTCTCATCAATTAACTAATGAATTAACCAGCAAAAGCGAAAGCAACAGGGACGCAACTTGGAGTTTAAGCCCCGACAGGCACAATCATTGAGACGTATATGCACATAGGAAAAAGTTAGAAAGGTATACACATTACACACGTACGCACCCGACAGGGAGGCTGCTCTCCCTGCCTCACATCAAATTAACACATGTGTCTTACACTACTATTAGGAATTCAAGCGGCGGCTTAATCTAATTAATGGTCATCTCCCCCTCTGATAATTAGCTTTTGAAACAAAAAAGGCAGAGAAGCTAACTAGAAAGGAGAGGTCCACAGTTACATGCATGCACAAGCACAAGAATATACAATGGCCGGCTTGAGCACTCTAGCTACAGATCGAGCTATACCTATCTATCTATGGATCGAGTCTATGATTGATGGATTAGCTAAGCGGATCGGAACTAAACCCCCAGACCAAGAAATAGCAAAAGTGTGAGGATCATGTCCATGTCCCTGCAGGATCGGATGTTACTTGCGAGGTGAGGTATGAGCTACGGCGGTAGCTAGCCTCGCTAGCTACGGTAGCAGTCGTGCTCCGGCCGTTTGGTATGGTATGTACGTGCGATCGACGGAGCGCAGATCAGCTAGCAGGCGGCGGAGTGGGTGAAGGGGTTGAAGAAGTGGTGGGTAGCCGCCTTGGGCCTGTCGGAGTCGACGACCTTGCCGGCGGCGGCGGTGGCGCGCTCGCAGGACGGGCAGATGGTCAGCGTGGCGGCCGGCAGCTGCATGTAGAACGGGGCCGCCGGGGAGCCGGAGTGCTGGCTGGCGTTGGTCGTTGTCGACGGCGCCGGCGGCGGGGCGAACTTGAGGGCGCGGAGCTCCTGCAGCTCGCGCTGCAGGCGGCGGTTCTCCTCGGTGAGCGTCTCGCAGCAGCGCTTCAGGAACTCGCAGTCCACCTCCGTCTGCTTCAGCTTCGTCCTGCATGCACGTGCAACCGAATCCAAATCGGTCGTTAGTTATCAGTTTATCACCACCATGGGAACTGAGATGACCCGTGGTTTTAGTTTTATTAGGCATGCGTAAAATTCGTGTTCACTAATTTTGAATGCATGCATCGATCACATGAACGTAAAAGAAAAGGTACTACATACTAACCTCGCTCTTCTGTTTTGAAACCAAACTTCCACCTGCCTTGGCCTGAGGTTGAGCTGCCTGGCTAAAGCCACTTTCTGCTTCTGCTCAAATCCAAAAAGAAAAAAGCTGTTCAGCGACTCGTATCGATCCATCAGATTTTGTGAATTTTCTTCTTAATTTGCATGTGCGAGGGAAAAAAAATTAAAAAAATAGAGAAGATCTCGGAAGATTGGTAATTAATCCGATTAGGTAAGTGCAGCTATCTGCGGTGCGCGCGGTCAAGCGAATGGTAGTACGCATGCGTACGACGTACGTACATACCGGGTTGAGGGTGCTGTGCTCCTTGAAGCGGTCCTCCAGGAGCGCCGACTGCTCCTTGGTCAGCCTCAGCTTCTTCCGCGTGCTGCCGTCGTCGTCGTCCTCGGCGCCGGCCGCCGTCGAAGACACCATCTCGCCCAGGTCCTCCGCGCGCTCCCTCTTCACCGCGCCCCCCACCGAGAGCGACGACACGCTGCGGCCGCCGCCGCCCCCGCCGGACGCGGTCGTGGCGTCGTCCGGCATGCTGAGGGTCAGCGACGGCTCCAGCGGGCACTGCGACGGCGCCGGCCGGCTACCGTTGCCGCGGTGCGCCGCGTCGCCCCCGCCGCCGCCGCCCAGGGACAGGCCCAGCGCCAGGCCGGCGTCGTGGGCCTCCTCCTGCGCCATGATTGACGTGCAGCTAGCTAGCACGACTGGCAGGGCAGCTATACCAGCCGCGGGCGCGCGCCAATGGTTTCTAGCAAGCTCGAGCGAAGAACCACCGTCCGCAAGCTATCTTGTGTGGGCAACACCAATAACTTTTATCAGCTCGCTCCCGTGCGCCGGCCGAGGCAGTTTAATTCTCGCGAGGTGTCGCGGCGGTGCAGGCGTGTGCGCGCGCTTGTGTGTTGGTGCGGGGCAGGAGAGCGGGGAGGAAGGAAGGAATGAGTGAGGGGAATGAATTGGTTGAGGGGTTGAGAATATTTGAGGAGGAAGAGGAGCAGGTGTGGAGCCGGCCGGGAGACAAGGCGATCGATGCGAACCCACATCACACACACACGCACGCGCACTCGACACTTGCCAAGGTTTGACAAGCCCAGAGATCGACCAGAGTGCCGTGCTGCGCCCTCCCTCTGTCTGATGAAATCTCTCTGTATGTGTTGCCCTGATAGCTCCTACCTGATCTTTGTATATTTCTCAGCAGCCATCACTGCTGCTATAAAGTTGTAATTTTCCTGATGGCATGATTAGTTAGGGGGGTGACTGATCGACCACCACGTACGTGGACGCGCGTGTGAAAAAGGGCTGGCAATATTAGAAGCCGCACGCACACATCAGTCTAGCTCTCTCGCCCCTTGGATCGATCTGCCCACACGCACGCATCAGCATGTAGGTATACTATACTACAAAAGGCGAGACATGCAGACCCCGTTCTTTTTGTACTGGTTTCCTTCTCCGATCGAGGGTGGGCACGTTCTAGATCAGTTAGGTACGTAACTACGTGTACACAGATAACAGATCATGTTGCTCAAGATAGTATTTACTGGGCGAGTTTAGTAGTACACTAGTATTTACATGACCATGACCTGTTCGTTGTTAGGTATGTGCACAAATGATTGTGCCTATTGTGGCAAAATGTTACTCATCACGCACCCACCCCAACCATGAACCACCTATACGTATGTGCTCATCTCATTTACTAGACGTGTGGTTGGCCTGGGGTTTTGCTTGGTGGCTTCGTCCCAATTACAGGTTACTTTCCTTCACCACCATCAAGTACTACTAGTAGTAGCTAGTATGGGCAATTTTCTTGCTATTTTCCCAGTTCCAATTAGGCCTTCCTTGGCCTCTAGCCCGTTTTCACTCACCACCTTCTGGCTTTCCACATAGGACATGAACACGCACCTGGACTCGATCGAAATCCAGCTTTTGCGTGCGTGTGCAGTGGGTGGGGCAGAGGCTGCTGCTACCTCGTCGATCCTGTGGCATCTTTTCTCAGTGATAGGATTGGAGTTCACATTACAACCATCCTTCTCATCGATTACTTGCTAACCAGGGTGGTGTTGTAGCTACATAGGCAGGGGCGAATTAAATATGTGACGACTTTCTTTCTCCTTTTCTACTAGTTATTCTGATGTTTAGTTGGTTGGTTTGCGTTTCTTTCCTTTAATTTTGTGTTGTGCGCATCATCACATGCATTGCCTGCCAGGGCATAAACAGGGGGTTGAAAAGGGGTTTGGAGAGAAATCAATTCATTCAACTATGTTATGGAAGCATGCCGCTACCATGCCCGGTAAACAAGACTGCTCTAATCAATCAAAGTACAGATTATAATATATACACGTCTAGTTCAGTTTCAGGTGCAGGCATATGCTTTGTTCATTGTCGTCTCTACAACGCGTGGAGTTTTGAGACATGTTTTCGGAGGTGTCTACATGGTTGGAGGATACAGTAAGAGATATTTATATAACACATGGGTGGTGACGTGATCTTCGGATTGGCCCTCCATATTCTTAGGAGTTCTACAAGCTTTGATTATTGTACTTCGCATTTCTTTCCTTTTTGTATTGCACATCATCACATGGATGCCCTGCCAGGTCATAAACAGGGGAGTTGAAAAAGGGGTTGGAGAGAAATTAATTCATGGATACAATTCATTCGACTATGTGTTATGGAAGCATGCCGTTACCATGCCCGGTATACTACTCAATCGCAACTGAAGACGTATAGGCCCTAGGGGGCCTCGGCATCATTGACACCAAGCTTATGAACACGTGCTTGATGGCTAAATGGACTTGGCGGCTTCTTTCTGGGGAACAAGGCTTGTGGGTCGACATCCTCAGGAACAAATATCTCAGAGCCAAAGACCTTCTAATTGACTCCCATGGGCAGGGGTCCAGTCCTGGTTAGCTGTGCAGAAGGTCAAAGCGGTGTTTATCAGGTGCGTAGTGGCCGGTCTACCGGACTTTGGATCGATTGGTGGGTGGGTACCGGTCCACTACGGGAGAGATACCCAACACTCTTTGCTATCACTCTGTGGTCGAACTTGAATCGAGAGAATGCGGATCCCCACTTCTCAGATGAACCAGACGAGATCAGGTGGACTGCGAGACTTTTATGTGATGTATGTGTACCGGTACTTATTACACGTCAAACTGCGCACGGATTGAGTGGTCGAACTTGAATCGAGAGAATGCGGATCCCCACTTCTCAGATGAACCAGACGAGATCAGGTGGCACCTTGTACCTTTGGGAAGGTTCTCGGTCAAGTCCCTTTGCCGTAAACTTTGTCAAGGCACCCCGAGAAAACATTATAGCAAGATATGGCGGATTGCCATCCCACTTAAGATATGGGTGTTCTAATGGCAGCTGATTAGGAAGAGGCTCCCGTCCAATGAAAATACTGCGAGACAGTGGGGTCCTTCCTCCGGCGCGTGAGCCTTATGTGGGGAGTTCGAGGATACGAACCACATTTTCTTCGCATGTCCCCTAGCCAGGTTCATGTGGAGTGCGGCTAGGGAGCAGCTGCAATGCTCGTGGAACCCCTCTTGCTTTGTGGACCTCTATCGACTCATAGACCGCCACAAGGGGCAAACGAAGAGGATTCTCTGGAACTGTTGTGCCGCCCTTTGTTGGTTGGTGTGGACCACTAGGAATAAATTCACAATAGAGTCCACCTTCTCAGCTAACCCGGCTGAAGGACTATACAAACTCTCTAAAGTGATGATTGGAAGGATTTGCTCACTTTACCTGGTGCTTCGGGAGGACCCTTAGTGATCCTTCTCCTGCCTTATCCTTGGTGTTCGCTATGTATGGTGTAGGCCCTTGGGGCGGTCTTAGCTAGGTAGCGTTCCGTGCGCAGTTTGTGGACAGCGAGACTTTTATGTGATGTATGTGTGTGCTTCCAAAACTACGGTCCTTGTGCGTGTGTTGTATTGTATTGTTAACCCTATCGGTTTTGGCTTCATTAATTTAAAGCCGGGCTCATCTTGAGCCTAACGTCTAAAAAAACTAAAGACGTATAAGAAAAAAAATCCCAAGTGGCCACCCTCAGGCGACTTGGGGCGACCCAGCTCACGCCGCTGCCACCCCCCTTCTCCCTCCTGTCCCCGACGGATAAAGAATGCACGGCTGAAGATGGCGGCAGGGGCTTTGCTGCGCGACATCTCGGTGGTCTGGGGTGGCAGATTCCGCTCGTCACGCCCCTTGGCTCGCTCTGTGCTGCTCCCTGCCTCGCACGTAGCAGCACTCATATGCAACATCATGGTCACCCTGCTCGAGCGCCTTGTCGCTGGTCGCCTAGGCGCGGATAAGTGCGGGATGGGGACGGATAGGGTTCCCTTGCCAGACACCGTTGGTGATGGCTGGAGGACTAGGAGGGTCAGCCAGTTATTTTAGGCGGGCGGTGGTGATGGTGCATGGCGGGGCTGCCGGCGACTCTCGTTCATCCGGCACGTGACAATGGTGTCCTGCAGTTCTGGTTCGAATAAAGGAGGTTGGGCTGAGGCCATAGAGGTCTTCTTCCGTGAAACTCATCACCGGTCTTCTTGTTGTTGGTCCTCATCGATTTGGCCGTCGACGAGTTTTGGATGTCTCCGCTGGTAATCTTCACGGATTGGCGTTTGATGCTCCTGTACCTCTAGATTGAACAAAATGGCCGTGCACGTCCACAAATTTCAGCGCGTGGGGCTTTAAGGGGCATGTTTCGAAGCTCCGCTTTTCATGGACATCAAGGGAAATGTCGATGTATGCAATTTCTATGGTCCCGAGGGCTCATTTTGAGTCAGATACTGCTTTTGTTAGAAGCGATAACGATATTGTTGCACTGGCTGTTGTGTGGGTACGGCTGCAGGACGATTTTAATGTCCGAAGAGTACATGGGCATCTAAGCCTTGTTATTGGTACTTTGCAGTAGCGGCCTTGGTGGGGCAGGAGCACTCGAGGACTTCAGTTTTACTGGTGCTCTCCGAGTATCGGGTCTCGATATTCAGGGTAAAAACCCTAGGTCTATGCTTCATTGGCTGTACCTCGTAGTGGCGATATTCTTGTTGAACTCGCATTGTCCGGATAATTGAATTTTCTCCAGGGTGAAAAGCAACAATCTTTGATTGGGTGACAATTGTGTTTGTGCATTTCCTTCTTGGAAGCGTCGCATTCGGAGAACCTCTTACGTAGATCTGAGTGTTGTATTGGGGGGTCGGCTGCTACGAGTGATTGACCACAGTGGTGGGGTATTTTTTTATTTTTTCCTTTTTGGTTGTTGCTTTTTTTTAATGTCTCGATTAGTTCTTTACATTATGTTCATGTAGAGTCTACATATAATTGGAATATTTTAAATATTAATATATTCACTTTTTCAAAAAAAAAAACCATACGCCCGGTACATATTATGAGATATGCATGTCTAATTCAGTTTCAGGTGCAAGGAAAAGAATCGATTGGTCAGATTCTCTTTGCATGATTGTAACATGAAGGACACTAGTGACTGTACATTGAGGGCCACCATCCTTCATCGCCACACATGAGATGTTGGCGGTGCTCTCTCTCTTGTTCTCCATCACCATGCATCCGTGTTTGGGGAAGTCAGTTGCCTTTGTCTCCGGCATGGGGTTCAAGCACCCTGACCTCAGGCCCTCCCATTGCCTGGCCTTTGCATTGGCACTTTGGCAGGAGAAGGACACGCCAACTAATTGCAGCAAATGGTGGGGGTGCTTAATTGCACCATGGCCCCCGGTGTGTCTACCTTACAGGGGAAAAAGAAGGTGATGTGGAGCCTAACGCAGCTGGATACGGTGCCTCGCAAACATATAATCAGTTGAGGATTTTTTTTTCTGGGAGAGATTGCTTTAGACAGTAGCCATATGGCTTTCTTTCCTCACTTTTGGCGATGAAACTTTGATGTATCCAGCTGCGCTCCTCCTGTAACCTGATTGAGTGAGGATGGGGGGTGCATGATGAGATGTGTTATTGTTAGAGTACTTTGTCCCATGAAATGGCCATCTCTTTCGATGATCAGGAAGGGCACAATGATGAGCCTCATGACGACCAACCAACCACCGTTAACCAAACGGTGTATTTGTTAGTGATCAAATTGGAAACTAATTAATTAATTATGGGAATCGATGATGGCCACTGCCAACCGCAAAAAGCATATCCAAATGCATGGGCTCAGTTTGCAATTATCACGAATCACGTTTAAACAAATCCTAACAGTGCTCATCACATGACGAGTTTGACTATTCCATAGTCCATCTGTAACATCTAAATAACCACACACATATCATCCAGGAGAGCAAGGCCAGGGTGCGCAAGTTGGATCACACCAAAAACATGCATGCCCTTCTAGATCTTTGGGGATTTTTCCCGTACAGTCGACGTAGATTAATTGACTGATCAAACCTAAGCAATACCTATATATTTTTGTTTACTAGAAAACAAGAGGGTTGCCTCAACAATCAACATAACGCTAGAAGTCTTTTTTTTCGCAGATAACACACAAGAAGTCTTTGATGTTCTATTATTAGCCAACGTGGGCTGAACATCATACACATTTAACCGCACAAGAATAAACGGGAGATGTCGTGACCATCTGACCACAAGAAACAGAATAGTTTTATTTCATAAGAAACATATATTTATCAACAAAAGACTCAGATGTTTCCTAGAAACAAGAAGACACCCTCTTAAATTATCTAAACTAGTTTTTGTTGCACATAACCACACATGATTGCAAGAGAGACATATCATCATGCCCTTGGCTGGGTGCATCTGTTGTGTTCCGTACATAGGTTAGAATCCATAAAACATTTTTTAAAAAAGACTAAAAACTTCCAAATGGTTCGGTTTATGTTCGGTCTGGTCTATAGAGAAAACAAGAGTGAACCATCTCCTCTACCATGCGGCACCTGACTTGTGGGACCGAACTATCAGAAACGTTGTCAAATCGACTAAATCGCACCATTTGGTTTCTTTGAAAGAAATTACCCAAACAATGGGGTTTTCTTTTAAAAAATCCTTAAGTCGCGATTTCTGAAACCCTAGCCCCAATTGTATTTTTGTGTAGTTTCCTCTTAAAATAATATTAGAAGCATTTATTGTTGTAATATTGGCATGCGTTGTACCTAAGATCGTACACATATAACAACACAATAATATTTTTTAGAGATACCATCGAACCTTAAGAAACCAGAATAGTTATGTTTCGTAACTGATATAATTTCTCAAAAGTAGTTATATGTTTAATAGAAACAACAAGACATTGTCTTCAATCATCCAAAGCAGTTTTTGACATTGCATATAACCACACATGATTATCAGAGAGACATATCATCATGCCCCTTGGTTGGGTACTTCTATTCGGAGAGGAGGCCAAAACCAATAATACTTTTCTAAATAACAATATATCATCAGGCGTCAAACTAAAATGAAAAATAGCACATTAAACTACTAGCCCAGACCAAAAAAAAATCCTACTTTTCTATGGAGTCAGTTGGTCATATTCATGCACACTTTGGTTACCTTTTTGCTAGTTTGTATGTGTCAAGTATATGTGAGTAATTTTTTGTTTTAAAATGTGAATATTTGCAACATAAGAAGAAAGTAACTATTTATTTGTCTTTGTGTATGCAGATGGTGTTATTGTTTATAATGAACATTCACACGCATATATTTCATCTCCTAACTTGCATTTGTGTGTTTGTTTTATTCAAAACATTTAGAGACTTATAGGCACCCCCCCCCCCCCCCCCCCCAAATAACCACTTAGGAGTTATGGTGGTGCTGGAGGTATCGTAAGCCAAGTAGCTAAGTGAGCAGATATTTTTTGATAATAAATTTAAGTCAACCAAGAGTTTAGACGAGAAATGACTATTATTTTCACTAAAATACAAAAATAGTATGGTTCCCGAAAGAAAGATCTCATTACGAAACCTATCATTGGACCCTCAAATTCATTAGGAGTATGATAGGACATGATGATTGGTGAGGTGTTACGACACCCCGGAGTCTATTCTCCTAGTTTTAAAAATGTGTTTTAAATATATTTCGAACTGTCAAAAGATCACATCAACCAAAATTCATGCGTACATTCTCATTTTGTTTTGTGTGTGAAAAACACAAATTTTGGTGCTAAAAGGGGCTTTGTTACGAGACATTTTTCTTGTATTTTTACACATGCCACCAAAAATATTGGTATTCCTTGAACTTGACGTGTGTACCTAGAAAGACCAGATGCACTCATCAATTTTCGTTACATTTTTTATATATTATGAAATTATTTTTTTCTGTGGTAGGAGCATATGTTTCCATGTGTCAAAGTGAATTTCCACATGATCTTCTTGCAGAGAAAATGAAAATGACACTCAAATTGCATCAGTTGTGCCTTTGCCGCCCGAGTTCCAGGTTGCTTTCATTGATGAGAGGACTGAATGCTTCTTTAGAGAATTTTCTTTCCGTGCTCTGCATGCAATGCCGCCTGTCCTTGAGAGTGTTGTCATCTCCGAGGTTGTGGCTCCTGTTGTGGAGATCTTGCCTGAGCTACAGGATCCTTGTGAGGATTCACCTATGGTGCTTCCGATTGAGCTTCGTTCAGTGGAGTCTTTGGCGGTGGACATGGCGCCATCCCCACCTCCGTCTGAGTCCTGCATGTTGGTCTCCTCTCTGGATAGTGGAGGTTTGGTTGCTTCTGTCACTTTCTCATCCCTGAGTGACCAGGTTGATGAGGCAGCTATGGTGGCGCTTAATTCTAAGGCTCTGTTTGGCAAAGAGATTTACGACTTGCTTGTAAATTTAGAGGCGGTGTCGTGGGGTTGTCACGGCAAGTTCTTCCTCAGGGAAGATGAGTTCTGGGGCCATTGGTGATTGAAGTACGTAGGAACGGTTAATCTCGCCAAGGAACAAGGATTTACCCAGGTTCGGCCCCTCTGATTAGAGGTAAAGACCTACTTCCTGCTTCTATGTTATTGCTCTTGATGATATCTCGATTACAAGGACCCGGCTCCCACAACTCAGGAGCCGGCGACTTCTCTCTGGTGGCTAGGGTTTCTCTCTACTGGTTCCACTCTCCTCGATCTAAGGTCCAGGACCCTGCTTATAAAGGCTGCCGGGTCTCTGGATTTACAGGCTATACCGAGTCACACTAGAACACGGAGTCCTACTCTACGTCTTGGTCTTCCAAGTTAGACTCCGGGTTGTACTTGGACTCCTTCTTTGGACGAGCCTCTTTCTCCACACGGGCCTTGGTCGGCTTGTCTCCAGCCCAGCCCATGTGACTTGTCTCGTGACTCGGCGTTGGCCTTCTTGGTCTTGGCGGGTCTACTTTCCGGGTCCATGGGCCTACCTATAAAGTATCCCCCCATCAGTAGCCCCCGAATTTATCTTGGGCGCAGCTCAGCGGCTTCCTCTGACTTGTTGGTTCGACTCCCTGGGTCGACTCCTTCCACTTGAGCCACAGGCTCCAAAGTCGCTTGCTGCTAGCTCCAAGATGAATTCCTGCATAAGAACATAAGACATAAAAAAGGATGAGTCTATCCTCATTCCTTGTTCAAGTCATCACCCTTGCCCTTGCACATGCTGGCCGGGTTTGTTGTGACTCTTGCGAACAAGGACTAGATAACTTGACTTTCACTGCCACAGGACTCGCCACTCTGGGACAAGCCGGCTTTTTCCACTTCTGTGACTTTAACTTTTCTGCACTATGCCCTTTCTATCTGTTAACCACTGAACTGCTAATAGTGAAACGTTATCCACAGTTTTACTGTGGACCCGCACTGTAACTCTCTAGGGTTTTACCCTTTTTATAAATACCGAAGGGTTAGGTCTTAAACCTCACTTGCCCCCTTCAGCTCAAAATCTCTCCTTTCTCTTCGCGCCCATCTCTTCCCGCGCCCAGCACACACCGCCCGCACGCCATGGCTCCCAAGCGCGCAAAGACCGCATCCAAGGCCAAGGCATCCTCGTCGAGCAGGACGGTGGACATCGCCGCCGCGGCCGCCGCCGCCGCAAAATCCTCTTCCAAGCGATCGATTTCCGCCGATTGGGGTGGATCTATGGTCATGGCGGAGCAATTGAAGACTCATAGGCTCTCAGGTTTGATTCCTTCTAGCGCTCAAGCTCGGGCCCCAGGGGATGAGGTTGTTCCCTCTCCCGCTAAGGGCGAAGTGGTTGTCTTCGTGGAGCACCTGTTCCGCGGATTTTCTCCCCCCGGCGATCTTTTCTTCCGCCAGCTCCTTGAACTCTATGAGCTGCGGATTCATGATCTGGCTCCTAATTCCATTCTCACCCTTTCCAACTTTGTGACCTTGTGTGAGGACTATCTCCAAATCAAGCCCGATATCAATCTCTGGCTTGAACTTTTCTACTGCAACCCTCAGCCCGAAACCTCTGGGGGCCCTCTTCTCCAATGTGGCGCCGTCGCTCTTCAACGGCGCCTCAACTCTGTCTTCCCTAAACCAGTCTTTCCCAATCGCATCAAGGATTGGCAAAAAACCTTGATGGGGGGATACTTTATAGGTAGGCCCATGGACCCGGAAAGTAGACCCGCCAAGACCAAGAAGGCCAAAGCCGAGTCACGTATCAAGTCGCATGGGCTGGGCTGGAGACAAGCCGGCCAAGGCCCATGATGAAGAAAGGACCCGTCGGGAAGGAGTCCAAGTACAACCCGGAGTCTAAACTTGGAAGACCAAGACGTAGAGTAGGACTCCGTGTTCTAGTATGACTCGGTGTAAATTGTAAGTCCAGAGACCCGGCAGCCTTTATAAGCGGGGTCCTGGACCTTAGATCGACAAGTTCCAAGAGAGAAGTTCTAAGCTTCAATCAGTAGAGAAACCCTAGTCACCAGAGAGAAGTCGCCGGCTCCTAAGTTGTGGGAGCCGGGTCCTTGTAATCGAAACATATCAAGAGCAATAACAGAGAAGCAGGAAGTAGGTCTTTACCTCGAATCAGAGGGGCCGAACCTGGGTAAATCCTTGTTCCTTGGCGAGATTAACCGTTCCAGCGTACTTCAGTCATCAATGGCCCCAGAACTCATCTTCCCTAAGGAAGAACTTGCCGTGACAACCCCACGACAGTTGGCGCCCACCGTGGGGCCTACGGTGACGAAAGGAGTCGAGATCGTTGGAGCTGCTCGTCGAGCCATGGAGAAACTCGCCATCGGGCGGGTCTACACTGATGAGCATGGAGAGACAGAGATCGATGACTCAGGCTGGACCTCGGAGATGAATGAAGTCGACGAGGGCTATCAGCTTGTCTTTGGAGGAATCAACGTGTTCGTCGGGATGGTGTGCGCGTCGGGTCTTCGCGAGAACTCGGCGGAGTCGGTGCCAGAGTTAACTGTCATCGTCGAGTCCGACGGCGAGGAGTCGGTCGGAACTTCAGAGGTCGGCATCATCGCCGAGTCTGAGGAACCCCTAGCTGAGGAACCAGATGTGATGCAAGAGACAGATTCAGATTATGATGCAGATTCAGAGTCCATCCTACCCTTGTTTGAAGATCGACTTGGGTACGGGATAGAGGAAGAGGATTACGAGGAGTCGCCAGTACGCGCTCGTGTTGTGGGAGTCTACATGTCTGGGAACACTGGGAATCAGTTTGATACAACCTTGTTGACAAAGGAGATTAATGCAAGTAATGCCGCAGAGAGGGCGGCCGAGTTAACCAACGCTCGTGCTGCGTTGGAAAAGCAGTTAGCTGATATCACAGAGGCAAACCGGAGGTTAGCTGCAGAGCAGGCCCGAGTCCAAGATGAAGCTCAGGTCGTGCGGAGGCGCCGCGAGGAGCTTACTTCAATTCAGCATCGCCGAGCCAGGAGTCGCTTACATGATGGAGTCCACATCAATCCAACCAATTTATTCACTACACCCAATGGTCCAGGCAGAGGAGCCGGACTAGGAGGCTCAGCGGCAGCAGGAGGCGCCGCAGGAGGAGCCGGAGGAGCACCACCACCACCACCACCACCCCCAGAAGGATCGGGAGGCAGCCGTGCTAACGGACCACCGCCTGAAGGAGGAGTCGGAGGAGGAGCATCTGGTGGCTTAGGGGCACAGCCCAACAGATTTCATACTCCAGAGGGACATTATTCCAATCCTATGGACAACGTGCATGCGGCGACTCTGAGATTGGAGAATATTGTGGTACCAGAGGGACCAGCAGGACAGGAGACTCGGGAGGCTATCGAGTTACTGAAAACAGCCTTGACTCAGCAGGCTTTGTATCCAACTTTTCCAGATGCAAGTAGGCTACACTCAACACCTTTCAACTCAGGTACGAGGAGTCGGCACGGCGAGTCCAACCCGGCAAACTCTACGAGTGCAAGGCGTCGTGAACTAGCGAGGAATCGTGCAAACATACCAACTGCTTCACAAGCTCAGCTAGTGGTTGATGAAGCAAGGCAACGACGAGAGAGAGAAGCAGCAAGAGCTCGGGAGGCAGAGAGGGACAGAGCGATAGTGCTTGCAGCCAACCCGCCTCAGCCGAGCCGGGTCCACGAGGAGGTGACTTCTCCTGGTGCGTCCCCAGCATTAACAGGACCAGAGTGTTTGTCAGATGCCATCAGGTCCGAGTCCTTCCCTAGCAGTTTCAAGGAGCCGCGCAAGGTTCCAAACTATGAGCCTAACATGGACCCGACCTCTTGGTTGGGTACATACGAGATGGCGATGAGTATTCGCAATGCCACAGGTAATCTGTGTGCCAAGTTCATGTATCTTATGATGGAGGGAGCAGCCAAGGTGTGGATGCGCAACTTGCCTCCTAGGTCAATCAACTCTTGGGAGCAGTTGAAGGCGGCTTTTATTCAGAATTTCCAAGGCACTTGCAAGAAGCTCAGCACCATTGAGGACCTGGAGCGATGTGTCCAGAGGAAGGGCGAGTCAGCAAGGCACTGGATGAAGCGAGTCTCAGAGATCATTAACTCCTCACAAGGACTCCCACCAGTTTCAGTCTTAATGGCGATGGAGAGAAATTGCAGTTACAATCCCTTGAGTTGGAAGCTAGGTCGTATGAAGGAGAGCCTGAATCAAGGTATTCCCCTTACGATTGGTGAGATCATGGCAGGTGCTAATAAGCACGCTGCCACAGACAAAACAAAGGATCAGGAGGAAGGAACTAAAGGACAAGGTGGCAATGGTCAGAACCAGAACCAGAATCAGAACCAGAATCAAGGTAGTGGCAAGAGGCCGTATGGAGACAACTCTGACCTAGTGGCCAACACAAACACTGGAGTCAGGCGTAAGGACAACAATTCTGGTGGATACCAAGGCCGCACTCCAAGCACAGAGGAGGTCTTGAGAATTCCATGCCCTAAACATGCCAAGAACGGTAGATGCGGTCATACCCTGGGACAGTGCGTAGATTTGCAGCGCGCCAGGTTCCAAGGGCCAGGAGGAGGTAACAACAATGGTGGATATAGAGGAAACAATGGAGCCGGAGGACCCGGCAATAACGGTGGAGGAGCCGGCAATAACCCAAACCAACCTCAAGGAGGAGGTCATCAGCAGGGCGGGTTCCAGCAGAACCCGAAGCAGCTTCATGAGGGCAATGGTCAGTATTATGTCACAACTCGGCAGCACAACCCGAGTCATGGCAGCTACCATGTCTTCACGACTAGTACATCCAAGCGTTCCAAGAAGTTGAAAGTCAGAGCAGTTAATGCAGTAGAGCCGGCCCTTCCACAGTGGCTCAGGTGGTCAGAACAAACCATCACATGGAGTCGGGCAGATCATCCTCCAAGAGTCGACGAGCCAGGGCAGCTAGCCTTGGTAGTGGCACCTCAAGTTGGGGGCTATACATTGAACAAAGTGCTTATGGATGGTGGAAGTAGTATCAACATCTTATATTACGACACATTCAAGAGGATGCAGCTGCAAGATAGACAGCTAATTCCAACAGAGACAGTGTTCCACGGGATAGTACCAGGGAAGTCGGCTAAGCCCATTGGTAAGATTTATCTTGAGGTTGCTTTTGGCACAGTGGAGAATTTTCGTTCAGAGATTATGCCCTTTGAGGTAGTGGACCTTAAGAGCCCATATCATGCTCTTTTTGGTCGACCTGCATATTTTAAGTTTATGGCCAGGCCATGTTATGTGTACTTGAAGCTCAAGATGCCAGGTCCAGCAGGAATCATCACAGTTAATGGCAGCAGACAGATGGCATTGGAGTGCGAGATTGGTGATGCAGCCATGGCTGAGACAGCTTGTGCTCAAGAGGAGCTGAAGTTTTACAAGGCAAACGTGGATCCGGAGGACAACTCGGTCCTTAAGAAGCCGGCCACAGAGGAGAAGATGAAATTCAAGTCAGCTCAGGACACAAAGCAAGTCGACTTTACCCCTGGTGACTCTTCCAAGCAGTTCACCATTGGGGCACATCTCTCTGATAAATAGGAAAGCGCGCTCGTCGAGTTCATCCGTGAGAACCGGGACGTTTTTGCATGGAAGCCATCTGACATGCCAGGAGTCCCGAGAGAACTCGCCGAGCACAGCTTACACGTTAATCCTAATGCAAGACCAGTCAAGCAGGGTCTGCGCAAGTTTCATGATGACAGGAGGAAAGCCATAGGAGAAGAGGTGGCTCGGCTCCTCGCAGCCGAGTTCATCAAGGAGGTCTTTCACCCAGAGTGGGTGGCCAATCCAGTGTTGGTACCAAAGAAGACAGGAGAGTTGAGGATGTGCATTGACTTCACGGGCCTGAACAAGCATTGCCCTAAGGACCCGTTTGCACTACCTCGCATAGACCAAATCATCGACTCCACAGCGGGGTCAGAGTTGCTTTGTTTCTTGGATGCATATTCAGGGTACCATCAGATCAGACTCAACATAGAGGATGAGTTGAAAACGTCCTTCATCACGCCCTTTGGAGCATTTTGTTACACAACAATGCCCTTTGGACTCAAGAATGCGGGAGCTACATATCAGAGGTGTATACAGAACTGTTTCAAAAAACAGATTGGAAGGAATATTCATGCTTATGTGGATGATGTAGTTGTCAAGTCTCAGAAGGCCGACTCTTTGATAGCAGACTTGACAGAAACCTTTGAGAACCTGCGCAAGTATAAGATGAAGCTCAACCCGACCAAGTGTGTCTTTGGAGTCCCTGCTGGCAAACTCCTAGGCTTCATCGTTTCAGAGAGAGGCATTGAGGCAAATCCAGAGAAAATCAAGGCTATCCATAACTTGCAGAAGCCGACTTGTCTGAAGGACGTCCAAAAGCTTACTGGATGTGTGGCAGCTCTGAGCAGGTTTATTTCCAGACTCGGGGAGAAGGCAGGTCCTCTCTACCGACTCCTGAAGAAGTCAGACAAATTCCTATGGGATGAAGAGGCTGACCGTGCTTTTGAGGAGTTGAAGAAAACTTTATCAACAGCACCAGTGCTTGCAGCTCCTACAGATAAGGAGCCCATGCTATTATATGTAGCTGCCAACGAGAGAGTTGTCAGCGCAGTAGTA
Source organism: Puccinellia tenuiflora (assembly GCA_012064385.1). Taxonomy (NCBI): domain Eukaryota; kingdom Viridiplantae; phylum Streptophyta; class Magnoliopsida; order Poales; family Poaceae; genus Puccinellia; species Puccinellia tenuiflora. The sequence goes on from QRDG01000381.1 coordinate 1,505,533, forward strand.
GTTGTGGAACGTGCAGAGGAAGGAAAGGAGTACCCAGTGCAGAGACCTGTCTACTACATCAGTGAAGTCCTCACAGAGTCAAAGCAAAGGTACCCCCAGTGGCAGAAATTAGTTTATGGAGTTTTTCTTGCAAGTAGAAAGCTCAAGCATTATTTCCAAGAGCATCCAATTAAGGTGGTGAGTTCAGCACCGCTAGCAGATATCATACGCAACAGAGAGGCAACAGGGCGAGTCGCCAAGTGGGCAATTGAGTTGGGTCCTTATCATATCACATATGAGCCAAGGACAGCGATCAAATCTCAAGCTTTGGTGGATTTTGTCAATGATTGGACAGATTTTACATCTTCACCAAGCACCCCTTGCACCAAGTATTGGACAATGCACTTTGATGGGTCCAGACAGTTGGAAGGCTCAGGAGCCGGCGTGGTGTTAACCTCACCTAAGGGAGATAAGTTAGCATACGTCCTTCAGCTACACTTTGATTGCACCAATAACATGGCAGAGTATGAGGCTTTGCTACATGGCCTGCGTTTGGCCAAGGAGATGAACATCAAGCGTATCAGGTGCTTTGGAGACTCGGATCTCGTAGCTCAGCAAGTATCTGGAACTTGGGACTCGAAGGATGCAAACATGGCAGCTTATAGAAGAGCAGTCGAACAGATAGCCGGGTTCTTTTCTGGTTATCAGGTGGAGCATATTGACAGACGCAAGAACGAAGCCGCAGATGCGTTATCACGACTCGGCTCTCGTCGAGAGAAAGTACCACCAAATGTGTTCTTAGATGAGCTTCATCACCCTTCAGTCAAGCTACCCACAGAGGAGGAGTTAGCTTTTCCAGACCCAGAGTCGGCACTTGTTGCAGCAGTACGAGCAATCCCAACATGGACAGAGCCCTATCTAGCCTATCTCCTGCGGGGTGAACTCCCAAAGGACGAGGTCAAGAAAAAACAACTCATCAGGCGGTGCAAGTCCTATACAGTCATTAATGGCGAGTTATATAGAAGAAGCGTTACTGGAGTCTACCAGAGATGTGTGTCTCCAGAAGAGGGCAAGCAAATATTGCAAGAGATCCATGCAGGAGATTGTGGTCATCATGCATCCACTAGATCCTTGGTGTCAAAAGCTTTCAGACACGGGTTCTTTTGGTTGACAGCACATTTAGATGCAGAGAGGATAGTTCGAGTCTGTGATGGATGTCAAAGGTACGCAAGGCAAGACCACGTGCCAGCTCAAGAACTCAGAACCATCCCTATCACTTGGCCATTTGCAGTTTGGGGACTCGACATGGTGGGCCCTTTCTCAAAGTCGCCTTGTCAGAAGACCCATCTGCTAGTAGCAGTTGACAAGTTCACCAAGTGGGTGGAAGTGGAACCCGTCAGCAGAGTCGACGGTGCATCAGCTGTGAGATTCTTCAAGAAGATAGCCACACGTTTTGGGTATCCTCATAGCATCATTACAGACAATGGTACCAACTTATCAGTTGGGGAGATGGCCAAGTTTTGTGGTGAGAACAACATCAGACTCGACCTAGCCTCAGTGGCACATCCACAGTCCAATGGACAAGCAGAGAGGGCAAATCAGGAGTTGCTGAAGGGAATTAAGCCTCGGCTCCGAGTCCCTTTGCTAAGAGCCGCCGGGTCTTGGGTTGAGGAGTTACCAGCAGTGCTTTGGAGCATCAGGACGACTCCTAACAGATCTACTGGCTTCACACCTTTCTTCATGGTGTATGGAGCAGAAGCTGTCTTACCAAGCGACTTGTTGCACGACTCGCCACGAGTCGCCAATTATGTTGAGACAGAAAATGAACTCGCCCGACAGGACTCGGTCGATGCACTTGAGGAAGCAAGGGAGTTAGCCCTTGAGAGATCAGCAGTTTATCAGCAGGACTTGCGGCGATATCACGCACGCAGAGTCAAAACCAGGACTTTCCAGGAAGGAGACTTAGTGCTTCGCCTTGTCCAGAGTAAGGAAGGGATGCACAAGTTATCTCCACCATGGGAAGGACCGTTCGTCATAAGCAAGAATCTGAACAACGGATCGTACTATCTGATGGATGTGCGAGAGCCGGCAAGTGTAGGCAAAGGAGCTGATACAGCTCATACTCTAGATCCTTATGCAGAGGCAAAGAGGCCTTGGAACATAGCTCAGCTACGTCCATATTATACCTAAGTTGTAATAGATTCATGAGTTGAAAGGCAATGAGCCCAGTGAGCCATGCCTAGATGTAATCGAATTATTATGATCAAATGAAATAAAGCCGGCTTCTGTGAACATGAGTCCTTTAGTCGAGTCACCCAGTGAGTGCGCTTTGTTCTTTAAATTTTGATCATCAGGTTCTTGGGGGCTTGCTTTTCAGTGAAAAAAGTTAAGCTTAAACTCTTGGACCCGGCACAGTAGCCAAATTTTCCTAGTTTTCTCGCTGGTAAGTCAGATGCATCCTGCACAATATGATCTATCTACAGGCATGACTTGTTTCTTTCTCTTATGGATCCTAAGGAGCATATGAGTTAAGAACCTGTCAGCACAAGCGGTACGAGAAGTCATGCAGGGCCTACTTATTCATCAGTGAAAAATTAGACGGGTTGAAGAAACAAGCCGATGGCAGCAAATTCAAATAGCTCACAAGCTAAATAGTTTAAAGCACCAGAAGTGCATCATTTCAACCAAATAGACTCACAAGCTCAATAGTTTAAAAGCACCAGTACATATTACAAAGTCTAAACACAACAAGCATTAATGCATAAATATTCAAAGCTGAGGAGTCATCTAGAGAAGAGTCCTTTAAAGGAGCTGAGTCCTTGACTGAGCTGGGAGTCCTTATTGGGACTTGTCTTTCGCCTGTGCAGCAGACGCAGAAGTCGACTTCCCAGGAGATTTTTGTGGCAACTTTCTCGTCGGATAACCAGTTCACCTGGGGTTCTTCATGTGTTTGCTCAACTCCTCTTGAATTTGGGAGCCGCCAGTTGCGACTCTTGAAGGGGTGGGCGCAGCAGGAGTCTTCAGCGTGGGCTCTGCACCAGTCAAGTCGCCAGGCTTAGGAGCAGCTGGAGTGGAAGAGCTTGGCCCAGTTGATGGGGCACCAGTCATATCCTGTGAGGGACGCCCAAAGTTTACGATTGGAGGAACTCCTGGATTAACCCTCTTGTTCTCCAAGTCATAGTGATGAACCCATACCTCCGGGTCCATCTTGTTGGCGATTTCGCAGGCGTAAGGCCGCACTAGCAACTCCTCAGCTTTAAAGTCATCCTTGAGTGAAGGGTTTGCCATCTTCATGCTGCTCTGGCTTTCCCATAGTGAGCATTGCCGGCTCCAGGACGGTGGGATAGTAGCTGTGGGCCAGTGCAAGTATTCTTATGGCAGATCTCCTCATGGCAGATTGTTTCCACATGTGCATGTATCCTGGAGCCCTTGACAATTCATCAACCAAACGCTCGGGTTCCTTAGGGTACTTGCCCTTGGAGTTCAGATATTTAACCACAGAGCGAGCACCCTCCTGCAGCCCATGGCAGTGGTCTAGCACGGAGTGGAGTTGTTGGCTAGTTGGCAGCTTGAGTTTTGGGGAGTCAGCCCCTGCAAAGTAAGAAAAGCCAAAAGTCATAAGTCATTGAATTCTTGGTATAAAGCTGAAAGAAAGCAAGTGCAGTAACTTACCAAAGATATGATGACACATCGCCTTAATCCCCTTTTGGCATACATCCAGGACGGCTCTCAGATCAGTGTGGGCCTTCTGGGCAGCCTTCTTTGCTTCAGCCGACTCTTTCTTTACCTTTGCTAGCTCAGCAGCTAGGACTTGTAAGTCCTTCTCCAGTTTGAGGGAATGTTGTTTTTCAGATTCAGCAGATTTGGCACTAGTAGCTGCTTCGTCTTCCAATTTCTTCATGTCTCTTTTCATCTTGGAGACAACAGTCTGGAAAAGCAGAAGTCATGAAAGGCAGAAGTCAGCAATGCATAAGTCGACAATTAACAAGTCAGAAAAGTGCAAGTCAGATTTTTTACAAGTCAAATTCTATAACTCATGAGCTCCAAGACGTTACAAGTTAACAACTTGGCGCTTGGGGGCTACTCAGGAGTCAGTTTTTTCATAAACAGCAGTCAAGAGTCCTAATCGACAAGTCATCAGCTCCAAGTCGCCACAAGTTAGCAACTTGGCGCTTGGGGGCTACTCGCAGAACAGAAATTTTTCTTCAAGTAAGATATCAGTGAGCAATATATATTGGTAGCTCCAAGTCGTCGCAGGCTGACAACTCGGCGCTTGGGGGCTACTCATGCAGAAATTTTTTGGTCTAAGGACCCGACAGACAGTAAATTAGCAGCCCCGAGTCCTAGTAGAGCTAAGGACTCAGGCCTTGGGGGCTACAGTATGCAAGTTTGTTCTACCTACCAAGTGATTTGATTTCAGGATGAAGCACCTATCTTAGCTCCAAGTCACCAAAGATAAGGTGCTTGGGGGCTACTGTAATAGGGGATTAATGGATAGAGCATAAAGAGCACAAGTTAGAATGCTTACGTTGTGAATCATCTCAAGGGCTCTGAGGGCTACTTGCTCCTCATCCTTTAGTTTGGAGGCTTGATCATTAAGCTCTACGGCCTCAATGTAGGCCTCGTTGAAGGATTTGTTGTCAGATATTCGGAGCCGGCTGTAGTCAGTTGAAGACTTTGCTGGTTCAGAATTCAGTTGAGAAGTGGGAGCCGCCTTTTCCAGACTCGGAGGCGCTTGAACAGTAGTAGTTGGGGTTCCACCTCCAGATGAAGATGGGATCACCACAGGAGTCTCCAACCGAGTCCTTGGAGCGGACTCGGGTACAGGGGGAGTCCCAGTAGCTGTTGCACCAATAGATGTGGGAGTCGTAGGAGCTGTCTTGGTACTCGTCGTCTGAGAAGTCGACGGCGGTACAACTCCTCGGCCGGAAGTTACATCATCCATGCCTGGTAGCTTGGAGACCTTGGCGCAGGGCCGGGCTCTGAGACAGGACAGATTGAAATTCAGGTATAGATTAAAGATAAGTACAGATGACATGCCAGTAAAAACCAAGGAGAAAGGTCATACCCAACATTTGTCTCAAGATCTAAAGCTTCTTGAGAGTCAGAAGAGAAGATTGACATTCCAGACACATAGGAGTCAGCCTTCTCGGGAGGAGAGGTCGACTTCCTCTGATGTGATACAGGTAGAGGAGGAGGAGACTCTGCAGGGCCACTTGAGCGCAATTTCCTTTTCTTGGCAGCAAGGACTTGTGCAGGAATTTCTTCGGGCTCGCTGGAGGAGCCGCTAGATTTGCGGACTCGTGAGGCAGGAACCTTGGGCACAGCAGCCCGGGACCCATTTTTTGGAACTGGAGGAGTCGGAGAGCGACTCTTGGCATCTGAGGACTCCTCAGATGAAATGGTTTGGGCCCTTGCAGGGCTTGATTCGGTATGCTCCTGGTCAGCATGCTGTGCTTCAGAGGAGGACCCCTCCTCAACAACATTGACAGTGGGAGCCTCAGGTGAGGACTCCTCATCTTCATTTTCATCACCAGCAGCAGTAGCCTCTTTAGAGGACTCCTCGCTGGCTTCTTCTTCCTCAACAACCTCTGCAGCAGCAGAGGTGCTCCCTTTGCCCTTGTCAGTTTCAAGGGTCGACTTCCAGAAGGAGTCGGTAAGCTGCAGAGGGGAACAGAAAATTTGAGTTAGCAGATTGAGATAATGCAAGCAAGCAAGAAGGAAAGACAGTTAAAGTACTTACAGCAGGAGCTGGGCAGGTGGAGCAAAAAGGCTGGAGCCCAAAGTGGGCTTGGTCCTTCACCATCTTCCCGGTCAATTTCTTGATTAATCGACCAAGTTCAGGACCATCAGATAACTTAGCAATCATCCTAAGATCATCTGTGACACACCTGGTGTATGAGCAGATGAGCCGGGTCCTAGGACTCAGCGGTTGAATTTTCCAGGTGGTCCAGCAGCGGACAAGATCCATGTTTTCCAGGTTGTGAGAGAGGAGAGCTCGGATTCTGAGGATCAAGGATTCGACTTTGGGCCGGGCGGCCTCTGAGCACCTGGCTTTCATAGCAGGAGTCACCTCCAGTCGGCTCTCAGAAAATTGAGGGAGTTTAGGTTCATCCTCAGGAGAGGTGTCTTTGCAATAAAAGAAGGACTTTTGCCAGTCCTTGATGCGATTTGGAAAAACTGGTTTGGGGAAGACAGAATTTAGGCGACGCTGGAGAGCTACAGCGCCGCATTGTAAGAGGGGTCCACCGGAGGTTTCAGGTTGAGGGTTGCAATAGAACAACTCAAGCCATAGATCTAAGTCAGGTTTGATCTGGAGGTAATCCTCACAGAGAACAACAAAGTTGGAGAGGGTAAGGACAGAGTTTGGGGCGAGGTCATGAATGCGCAGCTTGTAGAACTCGAGGAGCTGGCGGAAGAACAAATTACCGGGGGGCGTGAAGCCGCGGAAAAGATGCTCCGCAAAGATGACGACCTCGCCCTTCGCCGGAGAAGGCACCGATTCATCCCCAGGAGCTCGTGCCTTGACGCTTGATGGAAGAAGGCCCGCAAGGCGATGCGATTTCAGCTGCTCCGCCGTGATGGTTGAACCGCACCAATCGGCGGAGATAGATCTCTTCGAAGAAGGAGTGGCGGCGGCGGCGGCCTCGGCGGCAATGTCGACGATCCTGCTGCCAGAAGCGGCCTTGGCCTTGGAGGTGCCCTTGGTGGGCGCTTGGGGGCCATGGCGTGCGTGCGGTGCGAGAGGAAGTGCTGCGCGGGAAAGGAACGAGTACAGGAGAGATGGAAAGTTTGGGGAATGAAAGGTTTGGTGACGATTCGGTTCTCACCTTTTGACATTTATAGATGGGTAAAAACCCTAGAGGTTTACAGTGGTGGTCCCGCGGTAAAATCGTGGATAACGATTCGATAGTCAAAAGATAAGGTTACAGAGAGGGAAGAATAGCCGGCTTGTTCCAGGAAGCCGAGTTCCATGACTTAAAGAGTTGAAAATTGACAGAGTAGTGCACAGGAATAGCCACAGACTCGGCCAAGTGCTATAAATAGCTAGAGTGGTGGACTTGTGCGAAAGAACAGGACGGACTCATTTTATGTAAGTAATATGTTTTTATGCAGGAATTCATCTTGGAGCTAGCAGCAGGCGACTTTGAAGCCTTTGGCTCAAGTGGAAGGAGTCGACCCAGAGAGTCGAACCAGCAAGTCAGAGGAAGCCGCCAAGCTGTGCCCAAGATAAATTCGGGGGCTACTGATGGGGGGATACTTTATAGGTAGGCCCATGGACCCGGAAAGTAGACCCGCCAAGACCAAGAAGGCCAAAGCCGAGTCACGTATCAAGTCGCATGGGCTGGGCTGGAGACAAGCCGGCCAAGGCCCATGATGAAGAAAGGACCCGTCGGAAGGAGTCCAAGTACAACCCGGAGTCTAAACTTGGAAGACCAAGACGTAGAGTAGGACTCCGTGTTCTAGTATGACTCGGTGTAAATTGTAAGTCCAGGGACCCGGTAGCCTTTATAAGCGGGGTCCTGGACCTTAGATCGACAAGTTCCAAGAGAGAGTTCTAAGCTTCAATCAGTAGAGAAACCCTAGCCACCAGAGAGAAGTCGCCGGCTCCTAAGTTGTGGGAGCCGGGTCCTTGTAATCGAGACATATCAAGAGCAATAACAAAGAAGCAGGAAGTAGGTCTTTACCTCGAATCAGAGGGGCCGAACCTGGGTAAATCCTTGTTCCTTGGCGAGATTAACCGTTCCAGCGTACTTCAGTCATCAATGGCCCCAGAACTCATCTTCCCTAAGGAAGAACTTGCCGTGACAACCCCACGACAAACCTTCTTCTATTGCAAGGACACCTCCCCTGCAAATGAACCAAAACTTCCTTGTCTCTGGGACGCCTTCGGGCGACTCCTCTGATGAAAGCTAGGTGCCCAGAGGCCGCCCGGCCAAGAGTCGAGTCTCTGATCACTCGAATCCGGCCCTCTTATCTCATAACTTAGAAAATATGGATCTGGTCCGCTGCTGGACAACTTGGAGAATCCAACCACTGAGTCCTAGGACTCGGCTGATCTGTTCATACACTAGATGCGCTGGTGATGATCTCCGAGTGACGGAGCAGCTGTCTGATGGACCCGAACTTGGTCGACTTATCAAAAAGTTGACTGGGAAACCGGTGAAGGACCAAGCCCACTTTGGGCTCTAGCCATTTTGCTCCACCAACCCAGCTCCTGATGTAAGTATCATTCTCCACTTTATCTCTACCTTAATCTTACTTGTACTGCTTACTGACTCACTTTGTTGACTCTGTTGCAGCTCACCGACTCCTTCTGGAAGCCGGCCTCTGGAGCTGGTACTAAAAACAAAGCTGAAGCTGAAGCTGAGGCTGAAGAAGAAGTTGAGGAGGAGACTCCTGCCACAGATCAAACTACTGTGGCAGAAGACACTGATGATGCTAATGAGGAGTCCTCCCAGGGGGCTCCCGTTGAAGATGATGCTGCCGATGAGGAGTCCTCGCCAGAGGCTCCGACCGGAAATGTTGATGAAGAGGAGTCCTCTCAGGAGGCTCCCATTGTGGAGGAAATTGACGACGACGAGTCCTCTCCAGAGGCTCCCGTCACTAGACAAGCTGACACTACCTCTGCTGCTGCTCAGCCATCAATATCTGCGGAGTCCTCAGCTAGGAGTCACTCCTCCTCTTCTCCAGCCTCAAACAATAATGGCTCTCGAGAGGCTGTTCCCAAGGTACCACTCTCACGAGTCCTTGGGTCCTCTCGCTCTCCTACTAAGCCTGAAGAACACGTGCAGAGTGTTATCGCCGCCAGAAAGAGGAAGCTGCGCTTCGATGGGCCTGCAGAAGCTCCTGAGCCTCTGCCAGTCTCGCACCAGCGGAAATCAGCTTCTCCTCCCCACAAGGACGACTCCTACCACTCCGGCATGTCGATGCCTTCTTCAGACTCTCAGGCCTCCTTGGACCTGGAGACCAATGTTGGGTAAGACTCCTTTGTTTCTATACTTGCATTCAAATGACTTCTGCTTTTTTCCCTTTTCACTAATTCTGGTGCTGACTTCTATCTTTGTGTATTTCAGGGCTCGGCCTTGTGCTAAAGTGACCAAGCTCCCAGGCATGGTTGATGTTACCTCTGGGCGTGGACCTGTCCCACCTTCTGCTTCCGAGACTACAAGCGCAAGGACAGGTCCTTCCATTGCTGCATCTGCTGGTACAGCCACGACTCCAACCATCCCCGAGTCCCCTTCAAGGACTCGGGCGGCGACTCCAACAATAGTCCAGCCCAGCTCTGGTGCTGCGACTCCTGATATTGCGCCTCAAGTTAATCCGGCTCCTGTGAAGCCGACTCCTGCAGCCTCTCCATCCATCAAGATCAAGTCATCTACTGATTACAGCCGACTTCGGGTAGCTGATAACATGTCATTTTCTGAAGCTTATGCTGAAGCGGTTGACTTGAACGATCAATCGGCGAGGTTGAAGGATGAAGAACAAGTGGCTCTTAGGTCTCTTCATATGGTTCATGAAGTAAGCTTTTCTGACTTCCCCTTTTATGCTTTCTAGCATTCTCCTACTCCAGTAGCCCCCAAGCACCTGTCTATGGTGACTTGTGACTAGGATAGGTGCTTTGATTGGAAACTGAACTCAACTGCTTTATAGAAAAATCTGCACACTGTAGCCCCCAAGCACTGAGTCCTTAGCTCTACTAGGACTCGGGGCTGCTAACTTACTGTCTGTCGGGTCCTTAGACCAAAAAACTTTCTGCACGAGTAGCCCCCAAGCGCCGAGTTGTCAGCTTGCGACGACTTGGAGCTCATAACATATGTAATTTACTGATATCTTACTTGAAGAAAAAATTCTGTTCTGCGAGTAGCCCCCAAGCGCCAAGTTGCTAACCTATGGCGACTTGGAGCTGCAAATATATATACTTTACTCATACTTAACTTCATGAAAAATTCTGATCTGCCAGTAGCCCCCAAGCGCCAAGTTGCTAACTTGTGGTGACTTGGAGCTTATGACTTGTCGACTAGGACTCATGCCTGCTTTTCTGATAGAAAATTTTGACTCCTGAGTAGCCCCCAAGCGCCAAGTTGTTAACTTGTGACGACTTGGAGCTCATGAGTTCTCAACTTGACTTGTGAAGCTTAATTGTGCTTTATGACTTGTGATTGCAGTGCATTGTCTCCAAGATGAAGAGAGACATGAAAGAACTTGAGGACCAGGCCGCTGCTAGTGCCAGGTCTGCCATTGCTGAGAAAGAACGCTCCCTTCAGCTTGAGAAGGATCTGAAAGCTTTGGCTGCTCAACTGGAGCAGGTAAAGAAAGAGTCGGCTGATGCCAAAAAGATCGCCCAGAAGGCACACAACGACCTAAAGGCTGTGTTCGACACTTGCAAAAAAGGCATTGGTGCAATGTGCCAACACATATTTGGTAAGTTTATGACTGTTGCTTGCTTCCTTTTTGCACTTTTCTGAATTGCTTTTCAATTGATGATGACTCCTTAATTTCCTTTCTGCAGGGGCTGACTCACTAAAGCTTAAACTGCCCACAAGCAAGCAACTATCTGAGATGCTTGATTACTGTCATGGGCTACAGGAGGGAGCCCGTGCTGTGGTCAAGTATCTGAACCATAAAGGCAAGTGCCCCAAAGAGCCTGAACGTCTGGTGGACGAGTTGTCCAGAGCACCAGGCTATATGCGTCTGTGGAAACAATCTTCAATGAGGAGAGCCTCCACCAGGATCTTGGCTTTAGCCCACAGCTACTATCCAACTGTCTTAGAGCCAGCAATGCTTACAATGGGTAAGCCTGAGCAACATGAGGATGGCAAACCTTTCACTCAGGATGACTTCAAGGCTGAAGAAAAATTGGTGCGACCATATGCTTGCGAGATAGCCAATAAGATGGACCCTGAGGTATGGGTTCATCATTATGATTTGGAGAACAAAAGAGTCGCTCCAGAAACTCCTGAGATAGTAAATTTTGGCCGCCCATCACAGGACCCAGCTGGTGTATTCTGTTCTTCTGCCGGTCCGAGTTCATCGTCATCGGCGGCTCCTGTTCAAAGTGCCGAGCCCACTCTGAAGACTCCTGCTGCGCCCACTTCTTCTAGAGCTGTCTCTGGAGAAGCTCAGAAACAAGCAGAGCTTGCTAAGCACATGAAGAGTCCCAAGGGTACTGGATTTCAAACGAAGAGAGTCGCCACCAAGCCTCCATTGAAGCCGGCTCCTCCTTCTGCTGTTCAAGCACAAGGCAAATCTCCTGTGAAGAAGGGCTCCTCAATTCCTGCTGTTCAAACCAAAGAACAAGTCTCCTGCTAAGAAGGACTCCCGACTCTGGCTAAGGAGTCAGCTCCTGTTAAAGACAATTCTCTAGATGACCCTAGTTTGTAATGATGTACTTCTGATGGTTTTGAATTATGTAGCTTGTTAGCCACTTCGAGTTGTAATGATGCACTACTGGTGCTTTAAACTATTTAGCTTATGAGCTATTGTAAGTTTGTGCCAATCGGCTTGGTTCTTATAACCCGTCTAGTTTTTCACTGATGAATAAGTAGGCCCTGCATGACTTCTCTTACAGTTTGTGCTGACAGGTTCTTAACTCATATGTTCCTTAGGATCCATAAGAGAGAGAAACAAGTCATGCCTGTAGATAGATCATATTGTGCAGGATGCATCTGACTTACCAGCGAGAAAACTAGGAAAATTTTGGCTACTGTGCCGGGTCCAAGAGTTTAAGCTTAACTTTTTTCACTGAAAAGCAAGCCCCCAAGAACCTGATGATCAAAATTTAAAGAACAAAGTGCACTCACTGGGTGACTCGACTAAAGGACTCATGTTCATAAAAGCCGGCTTTATTTCATTTGATCATAATAATTCGATTACATCTAGGCATGGCTCACTGGGCTCTTTGCCTTGCAACTCATAAAACTATTACAACTTAAGTATAATATGGACGTAACTGAGCTATGTTCCAAGGCCTCTTTGCCTCTGCATAAGGATCTAGCGTATGAGCTGTATCAGCTCCTTTACTTCACTTGCCGGCTCTCGCGCATCCATTAGATAGTACGACCCGTTGTTCAGATTCTTGCTTATGACGAACGGTCCTTCCCATGGTGGAGATAACTTGTGCATCCCTTCCTTATTCTGGACAAGGCGAAGCACTAAGTCTCCTTCCTGGAAAGTCCGGGTCTTGACTCTACGTGCGTGATATCGCCGCAAGTCCTGCTGATAAACTGCTGATCTCTCAAGGGCTAACTCCCTTGCTTCCTCAAGTGCATCGACCGAGTCCTGGCGGGCGAGTTCATTTTCTGTCTCAACGTAATTGGCGACTCGTGGCGAGTCATGCAACAAGTCGCTTGGCAAGACAGCTTCTGCTCCATACACCATGAAGAAAGGTGTGAAGCCAGTGGATCTGTTAGGAGTCGTCCTGATGCTCCAAAGTACTGCTGGTAACTCCTCAACCCAACTCCCAGCGGCTCTTAGCAAGGGAACCCGTAGTCTAGGTTTAATCCCCTTTAACAACTCCTGATTTGCCCTCTCGGCTTGTCCATTGGACTGTGGATGTGCCACTGAGGCTAGGTCGAGTCTGATGTTGTTCTCACCACAAAACTTGGCCATCTCCCCAACTGATAAGTTGGTACCATTGTCTGTAATGATACTGTGAGGATACCCAAAACGCGTTGCTATCTTTTTGAAGAATCTCACAGCTGATGCACCGTCGACTCTGCTGACGGGTTCCACTTCCACCCACTTGGTGAACTTGTCAACTGCTACTAACAGATGGGTCTTCTGACAAGGCGACTTTGAGAAAGGGCCCACCATGTCGAGTCCCCAAACTGCAAATGGCCAAGTGATAGGGATGGTTCTGAGTTCTTGTGCTGGTACATGGTCCTGCCTTGCATACCTCTGGCATCCATCACAGACTCGCACTATCTTCTCTGCGTCCAAGTGTGCTGTTAACCAAAAGAACCCGTGTCTGAAAGCTTTTGACACCAAGGATCTAGTGGATGCATGATGACCACAATCTCCTGCGTGAATCTCGTGTAATATTTGCTTGCCCTCTTCTGGAGACACACATCTCTAGTAGACTCCAGTAACGCTTCGTCTGTACAACTCGCCATTAATGACTGTGTAGGACTTGCATCACCTGATGAGTTGCTTTCGCTTGACTTCATCCTTTGGTAGTTCACCCCGCAGGAGATATGCTAGGTAGGGCTCTGTCCACGTTGGGATTGCTCGTGTTGCTGCTACCAACACCGACTCTGGGTCTGGAAAGGCTAACTCCTCCTCTGAGGGTAATTTGACTGAAGGATGATGAAGTTCATCCAAGAACACATTTGGTGGTACTTTCTCTCGACGAGAGCCGAGTCGTGATAACGCATCAGCAGCCTCGTTCTTGCGCCTGTCAATATGCTCCACTTGATAACCAGAAAAGAACCCGGCTATCTGTTCGACTGCTCTTCTATAAGCCGCCATGTTTGCATCCTTCGAGTCCCAGGTTCCAGACACTTGCTGAGCTACGAGATCCGAGTCTCCAAAGCACCTGATACGCTTGATGTTCATCTCCTTGGCCAGACGTAGGCCATGTAGCAAAGCCTCATACTCTGCCATGTTGTTTGTACAATCAAAATGCAACTGAAGGACGTATGCTAACTTATCTCCCTTAGGCGATGTTAACACCACGCCGGCTCCTGAGCCCTCTAACTGTCTGGACCCGTCAAAGTGCATTGTCCAATACTTGGTGCAAGGGGTACTTGGTGAAGATGTAAAATCTGTCCAATCATTGACAAAATCAACCAAAGCTTGAGATTTGATCGCTGTCCTAGGCTCATATGTGATATGATAAGGACCCAACTCAATTGCCCACTTGGCGACTCGCCCTGTTGCCTCTCTGTTATGTATAATATCTGCCAGCGGTGCTGAACTCACCACCTTAATTGGATGCTCTTGGAAATAATGCTTGAGTTTTCTACTTGCAAGAAAAACTCCATAGACTAACTTCTGCCACTGTGGGTACCTTTGCTTTGACTCTGTGAGGACTTCACTGATGTAGTAGACAGGTCTCTGTACTGGATACTCCTTTCCTTCCTCTGCGCGCTCCACGACTACCACTGCACTGACAACTCTCTCGTTGACAGCTACATATAATAGCATGGGCTCCTTATCTGTAGGAGCTGCAAGCACTGGTGCTGTTGACAAAGTTTTCTTCAACTCCTCAAAAGCACGGTCAGCTTCTTCATCCCATAGGAATTTATCTGACTTCTTCAGGAGTCGGTAGAGAGGACCCGCCTTCTCCCCGAGTCTTGAAATAAACCTGCTTAGAGCTGCCACACATCCAGTGAGCTTTTGAACGTCCTTCAGAAAAGTCGGCTTCTGCAAGTTATGGATAGCCTTGATTTTCTCTGGATTTGCCTCGATGCCTCTCTCTGAAACGATGAAGCCTAGGAGTTTGCCCGCAGGGACTCCAAAAACACACTTGGTTGGGTTGAGCTTCATTTTGTACTTGCGTAGGTTCTCAAAGGTTTCTGTCAGATCTGCTATCAGAGAATCGGCTTTCTGAGACTTGACAACTACATCATCCACATAAGCATGAATATTCCTTCCAATCTGTTTTTTGAAACAATTTTGGATACATCTCTGATATGTAGCTCCTGCGTTCTTGAGTCCAAAGGGCATTGTTGTGTAGCAAAATGCTCCAAAGGGCGTAATAAAAGACGTCTTCAGCTCATCCTCTATGTTGAGTCTGATCTGGTGGTACCCTGAATATGCATCCAAGAAACAAAGTAACTCTGACCCCGCTGTGGAGTCGATGATCTGGTCTATGCGAGGTAGTGCAAACGGGTCCTTAGGGCAATGCTTGTTTAGACCCGTGAAGTCGATGCACATACGCAACTCTCCTGTTTTCTTTGGTACTAACACTGGATTGGCCACCCACTCTGGGTGAAAGACCTCCTTGATGAACTCGGCTGCGAGGAGCCGAGCCACCTCTTCTCCTATAGCTTTCTTCCTGTCATCATGAAACTTGCGCAGACCCTGCTTAACTGGTCTTGCATTGGGATTAACATGTAAGCTGTGCTCGGCAAGTTCTCTCGGGACTCCTGGCATGTCAGATGGCTTCCATGCAAAAACATCCCGATTCTCACGGATGAACTCGACGAGCGCGCTTTCCTATTTATCAGAGAGGTGTGCCCCAATGGTGAACTGCTTGGAAGAATCACCAGGGGTAAAGTCGACTTGCTTTGTGTCCTGAGCTGACTTGAATTTCATCTTCTCCTCTGTGGCCGGCTTCTTAAGGACCGAGTTATCCTCCGGGTCCACGTTTGCCTTGTAAAACTTCAGCTCCTCTTGAGCACAAGCTGTCTCAGCCATAGCTGCATCACCTAACTCACACTCCAATGCCATCTGTCTGCTGCCATTAACTGTAATGACTCCTGCTGGACCTGGCATCTTAAGCTTCAAGTAAACATAGCATGGTCTGGCCATAAACTTAAAATATGCAGGTCGACCAAAGAGAGCATGATATGGACTCTTAAGATCCACTACCTCAAAAGGCATAATCTCTGAACGAAAATTCTCCACTGTGCCAAAAGCAACCTCAAGGTAAATCTTACCAATGGGTTTGGCCGACTTCCCTGGTACTATCCCATGGAACACTGTCTCTGTTGGAATTAGCTGTCTATCTTGCAGCTGCATCCTCTTGAATGTGTCATAATATAAGATGTTGATACTACTTCCACCATCCATAAGCACTTTGTTCAATGTATAGCCCCCAACTTGAGGTGCCACCACCAAGGCTAGCTGCCCTGGGTCGTCGACTCTTGGAGGATGATCTGCCCGACTCCATGTGATGGTTTGCTCTGACCACCTGAGCCACTGTGGGAGGGCCGGCTCTACTGCATTAACTGCTCTAACCTTTAACTTTTTGGAACGTTTGGACGTGCTTGTTGTGAAGACATGGTAACTGCCACGACTCGGGTTCTGTGGCCGAGTTGTGACATAATATTGGCCATTGCCATCATGAAGCTGCTTCGGGTTCTGCTGGAACCCGCCCTGCTGGTTACCTCCTCCTTGAGGTTGGTTTGGATTACTGCCGGCTCCTCCACCGTTATTGCCGGGTCCTCCGGCTCCATTGTTTCCTCTGTATCCCCCATCAGGCGGCTTGCCCTGGATATGGCAAGCATATTGCTTCCGTCTTGGCGGGGACAGCTTCAGACGGTGTTTTCATGAAGGTGGAGAAATCTCTCAGAAGGAGGGCAAGAAAGAAGCTTGGCTTCGCAAGGAAAGCTTCTGCTTTTTTCTTGATTGTTGAGCCAATTTGCAGTTGTCGTGGTTTAGGTTCGTTGCTGTGGTTGGTTGGGCGAGTAGTTGTTTGCTTGTGGTTGTTGCTCGCTTTAGGTGTTGCTCTTTGTGTTTGTGTGGGTTCCTCTCGTGGTGTTGGTTGTTGATGTTTGTTGTATGGTTTTCGTCCGGTTTCTTCCGCTAATAAACCGGTCATCTTCTTCTTAATTAATGAATAAGGCAAAGCTTTTGCCTTTCGTTTCAAAAAAAATGATACTCGGAAACATGAATACCAGAAAAAAAAGACGGAATGCCAGGGTCTCGACGATGTTATAGTAGCGGCCGGCTAGCAACGAAACATGGAAGAGAATGAAATCCAGCAAGAGCTGCGAATCATGATGTGTTGAGCGAGAAAACGAGCGTCTCTCTTGTTTAAATCAATGTCACCAGATGCTAGTGCCTGTTGATCATGTTTTTCCTTCGGAAAAATGAAAATTTATGTTGAGCCAAGGAGAAAGGTATCAGACGCATGGCATGAGTCATGACAAAGTTAGTCGGCGTGTAGGACCTCACATTTCATGCGATCCACATGGTGCCATTGTTTCAACGTTTCTCTTGAAATAGGCTTTCGCCCCGCTTTATAAATAAAGCCCAACGGCCAAACCGATACAAGGTGATGAGGAAATCCTCTTACAGCAGATCAAAGATAAAACAACAAAGAACAACGGAAACCAGACTTGCCACCGTAGACCCTGGCGCGAGCTCGAGAAGTACCGAGGCTCCATGATGACGCCCCCAAGAGGGTGACGACGCACAACGCCGCCGCCGTCGAGACCTAACGGTCAAGTGTTTTCACCCAAAGCCCTAGCACAGAGATGGTACTGATGGTGGATATTGATAAGTTGGGTGGTGCCCCAAGCGAAGGCGGAATAGTAGCTAGTAGCAGTTTTCCCTCGTTTAACGAACCGAGGTTTATCGAACCAGTAGGACTTTGAAATCAACAACGAGGTGAATGTTGAAGATCTCTGGCGCTTGACCTTCAAAATACGTGGACCTGCACACACTCAACCAAAATATTTTGTCCCCAACGGCGGAAAGGTTGTCAATCTTTCCGGTCTCGCAGAAAACAAAGCGGTTAATTGTATGATGAAATAGATAAAATATGAAAAGTGACCAGAGGGGTAATGATGATTAAAAGCAAGTAAATGAGGTTGTAAACAATGTAAAAAAGATGGACAGGGGGCCATGGGTTTACTAGTGGAGTCTGTCAAGTAAATAAAATATGCATGTGATTGGTGAACGAATTACAGCTAGGCAATTGACAAGATCATGACACAAACCCAATTTAGCTATGACAAAAAGGACATGATAATATTTATGGAGGCATCACGACAAGGAACAAAGACCATTGAGTCCAACTGCGTCTTTGTCTAAAAAGTCCACCGTGGGATCGCTATCCAGCATGTCACCCAACGGTATTAAGTTGCAAGCAACAGACAATTGCATTAAGTAAAGTGCACACACTCGCCCTTAGACGTTTCTGTCACTCGTGCCCAGGAACAAAAGGGGGGCATGAACCCACTATCTAGCGTAAATACCCTCTCTTGGAGATACACACAATCACTTGGCCAAAGTAACTACGCACATCGGAGAGCATGCAAGAACATAAATTACTCATGTAAGAATCATGCACAATCTGAACATAACTTCATAATCCATCGGATCCCAGCAAACACATCACATAGCATTACAATAATAGATCTTGATCATGTTAGGCAGCTCACAAGATCATAAGACATGAAGCACAAGAGAGAGAGACTACCAACTAGCTACTGCCATGGACCCGTAGTCCAAGGTGAGACTACTCACAAATCATCCCAGAGGAAGGCATGACGATGAAGAGCCCTCCGGGATCGATCTCCCCTCCAGCAGAGTGCCGGGATCAGCTTTAGATTGGACCCCGAACTAGGGTTTTCGGTGACGGCGCGTCGGGGTCGAGTTTCTGGAAAATAATTGTCACCTCGACGTTTTTAGGGTTTTAGGGATTTTATAGACGTCGGAGGGGGCAGAGGGGCCCCACCAGGAGCAGGGGTGGGTCCCACCCGTGGGCCAAGGGGGGGCCACGGCAGGAGGCCGTCCCTGCCCTGTGGGTGGCCCCCAGGGCTGCCCTTTGGTCTTCTGGTGCCTTCCATCGAGTAAAAATTACTCGTCAATTTTCGTCCAATTCCGAGAATATTCCCAGAAGTAAATTTTCTGAAATACAAAGACAGCAAAAACAAGAAACAGGCACTGGGCATCTTGTCAATAGGTTAGTCCGACAAAATGCATAAAAATGATATAAATGACAGTAGAACATGTGATAATATCACAAAACTACCATGGATCACTCAAAAATTATAGATACGTTTGAGACGTATCAGGTACCCACAACGGTGCCCCCAAGAGGGTTACGACACCCGCGGGCGTCGTCGCCTTGGCGCCGGAGCGCAGAGCTTTCGCTCGGAAAAACATTCCTACCACGCCTGGTACTGTGAGCCGTCCAAAGCCTCGAGCCAGGCCACCATGACACGATCTGGGAGCCGCCATTGCCGAGGCGCAGCCAGCACCAGGATCTCCCTCCGCCAACTCCATGCCACCCATCTGGACCAAGAAGATGACCATCACCACTGCCACGTCACTCGCCGCAGAGTCGACCGCGCAGACCACCATCCGGAGCCGCCGCCCCGGCATCCAAGATCTCGCCCCCAAGGATAAGGGGATGACACGACGACAGTTCCACCGGAACGGACATGAGAAGGAGCGAAACAGCCAGCCCTAGAACAGTGGGGTTTGACAACTAGCAGGACGTACTAGCCGGTCGCACCCGCAGACCCGAGTAAACGAGGCTGCTAGGCAGTCATCAGATCTAAACCCTCCTGGTCTGTATCCAACACCCCATCCAGTCCATGGTCAGGGGAAGGGCTCCCGGGTTCGCCGGGAGCCACTGAAACCACACAGGCAACAGGGCCCGTCCAACCCAGATCAGGCCCAATGGGCCCAGATCTGGGCTGGAGCACCGCCGCCTCAGGCCAGCTCCACCAGCCACCGTCCCGGAGCTGAGCAGCCCCGATCTTCTCCGTCACAGGCTCCCGTGGAGACGTCATCGCCGCGCCGTCACTACCACAGAAAGGGCTATCTGTGGCGCACCAAATTTGAATTCTGTGGCGCACCCCCAGGTTTGCCTGGTGCGCCACAGAATTCTCGCCACAAAAATTATTTCTGTGGCGCACCCCGAGTCGTGCGCCACAGAAATAGCTCGACAGGACCCATATGCAGAGGAATTCTATGGCGCACTGTCCCTAATGCGCCACAGAAATATTTTAGTGGCGCATCCCACTGCCGTGCGCCACTAATTTTTTTTTGAATTTCAAAAAAAGGGCGGCCAGATCTAGATCCAGATCTGGATCTAGATCTGGCCGCCGGAATTTCGCCGGAGCTCGTCGGAGACCGTGTTGCCGTGGGTGGAGGAAGGGGTCGTCGGAGGTCGCCGGAGGTGGAGGAGGAGGAGGAGGTCACCGGAGGTTGAGGTTGTGGAGGAGGTCATCGGGGTGGTAGAGGAGGTCGACGGAGGTGGAGGTCGCCAGAGTTGTGGAGGAGGTCGCCGGAGGTGTGGAGGAGGTGGCCGGAGGTGGAGGTCGCCGGAGTTGTGGAGGAGGTGGCCGGAGGTGGAGGTCGCCGGAGTTGTGGAGGAGGTGGCCGGAGGTGGAGGTCGCCGGAGTTGTGGAGGAGGTGGCCGGAGGTGGAGGAGGAGGAGAGAAGATGTGGAGGAGAGGAGAAGGGGAGAGGAGTGGTGTGGCACCCCGATCCAGATGATCGGACTACCCCATATACCAGTCCCAGAAACACTGGATATATGTCAACTTGATAACAAAGGCATAACCAAATACATACTTATGGCTCCGAGTTCGGGCGGATTACAAGATACAACACGGGGTGAGGCTCCCGCGTTCGCGCAACGTGCGCACACAACAGTATGTACATTATTTATCCAACATTGAGCCTCTAGCGGAAGTAGCAGCGGAAACGTAGATAGTAGCGTGGCAACAACGGGCCTTATTCCACGGGGTCCTGCCTGGGATACGGGTTCCTAGTTCTCGTACAGCGGGTACTCGGCGTCGGGAGCAACGGAGTCTGGCCACATGAGAAGCCAGGTAAGTACTTGAGGTACTCGCAAGTCATTAGCCCAAAATCAAACAAAGTCTATCTATATGGCATGGCATAAGTTCAGAATGTAGCATGGCATGGATTTGGTTGCAAGGGTGAGTCCAAGCTTAACGGTTGGACATAACTTACCTACTTACCTTTGAAGGGGAGTTACAACTATAATGTTTTTACTCAAAACCTCTTAACCACAACTAGGCCTTCCAGCCTCTAGCCAACTCTGGCTTGTTTGTCACGTTCACTTGTTGCTAGGTCTCATTTAGTGAGTTCTTTGCTCGACCGGACTGACTCTTAGTGTGACTGGACCAAACTTCGTCCCATAACCTAGGGACAAGGCTAGATTCTAGATTTACACTCTCGAGAGGTTGCAACATTTTCCCATACGCTGAAGCCTAGGTTTGTACCGCCGGTACCGAAGTACTAGAACCCATCATGGCGACAGCACAAACCCACACTTCCACCGCCATTTATTCCACCCGGACACTCCCTGTATAGCCACCGACACGTCCTCTAGGACCACGTCTTATGACGAAGTGAATCCGGCACGTCCCCAACGAATGAGCGACGCCTAGCTCCGGAACCTTCGCAAGACTAGCCCCGACCACAAAGGTAACCGACTAAACTTGCCAAAAGGGTGGCGTCAAAGGAGGCTAGATGGAATACTCAGCCATGGTTCGCCCACGTGAACGACGCATGTTGTGCAGGTGTGTTTGGTGAGTGGCACTATGTGACTCAATCTAGTCGAGGGAGGTGGTTATCTTCTTAGTCAAATTCTTATTTCAGTTTTCAACATGAACCAAGCAGCGCAACATAAGCATATAACAACAATAGCACAAAATAACATATGCTTGTAAGCATAGATAACACTGTCATAATAACAATAATAATACCCGGGTGACTGTGGCGGGCAACCCGGCCGGTGTCACTCGGGGGTTAGTGTTCACAAGGTAATAGCGTAATATTTCAAACAGATGACGGTGGCGGGCAACCCGGCCGGTGTCATCGTAAAGGAATGAACCGAAAAGCACTCATAAGGATGAGAGAGCATCCATTCCACTCGAGGTTTGCCCCGACGTGGTGTCAGCAATCTCGGCAAAAAGAGCCAAATGAAAGGTCAGCTCCCAAGCGTCGCAGTCCGGTTGGTCTATGCCAACCATGTTTGACGGAGGGACAAGGCAATTAACTCTTTTGGCAAATGCCCCCAACTCCGAGGATCATAAGACGACATTCGTCCGCTCCTCACCTCGGCGAAGAGGAAAGAACCAAACAAAGCCCCGCAAATGCGAGACGCACAGTTGTAATAATTCCCCCATTCCTTTGACTTGAGGCGGGAGACCCGGCCATTGTCTCGGGAATGCGAGTGTTGCACAGATAAGCAGTAAGGGGTGCAGTAATTTAACATGCAATATGACATGTGAGATGCAGCAGATATTAAATCAATAATCAAACAAGTCCTAAGTTCGACCAGGCTTGAGATTGGGTTGATGGCTTGCCTTCGGGTTCGGGAACAACTCCTATTTCGTCGGGACGGTCGGAATCTATTCAAAGAGACATGACATAGCGTCAAAACACCCTCCTAGGTCATTGGATAAAATCCAAAGGAAATAAATTCCAAAAATTTATTTTCTGGTCCCATTGGAAAGAGAATTTCATAACAAAGCCAGCAAAATTGGTTTCACATTTTTCTGAGCATTTTTGAGGGAGTTATTAGCTTCCAAAGTCCACCCATAATCTGCCTATTTTTAACAGAAAAAATAAACAGAAAATTAAACAGGAAAAACGGTTCAAAAGTTTAAAAACCTGACATGGGGTCCCACTGGTCAGTCTCCACCCGAAACGTTTTCTTTCGTTTAAAATCGCGGGAACAGAGGGAGGGGACGGTGGGACTCCGGCGACTCACCGGCGGCGGCTCCCTGCGGCTAGGGCACGGGGAAGGGACGGAGAGGGAGCAGAACGGCTCGGGGAAGGGGTGGAGCAGCTCGTCTGGGCACGGGTGGTTGCTGGCGAGCTCGGGTGGCAGCAGAGCGTCCTCTCCGGCGGCGGTGGCGTCGGGTTGACGATGCACTCGTCGAATCCGACCACCAATCACCCCGGCGAGCAGGGCATCGGCATCACGGTGATCTGTGGAGGCTCAGGGTGGAGGGAATCGACGAACGGGGCCCCTCTGGCGAAGAATTTGTCCACGGCCGAGGCGGCTAGGGCAAATCGGTCGCCGGAGTTGCGGTGCTCGTCGAGCTATGATTGGGGCAGGGGAGAGTCGTGGGGTGGCTAGGAGCTGGGTGAGGTGCTCTGGAGGCCGAGGGGGGGTCGATTTATAGGCCGCTCGCGTGATGGCCGTGGTTAATGCCGCGGCGAGGTGTCGGTCTTGCATGGTGGCGACGGTGGCGAGGCGTTGACGGAGCGGTGGCACAGGAGGTGCACGACGGTCCACCCCCGGCGACGGACCGGTCCGTGCGGCGGAGGACACGCTGACAGGGGGGTCCCGGCGGTACAGCACCTGGGCGGCGCGTCGGCTAGCGCGTGACGCGTCTGGGCGGCCGACGCTTCTTCCGGCGACGCGTGGCTGCTGGGAGGTGGGGAGGGGAGTGAGGGGTGCGGGAGACAAGCTGGTGCGTGTGGGGGAACAGGACGCCGGCGACCAAAATCGGGCGGCGCCCCTGCGGTCATGCCCATGCCGGTCTTGGCATGCCCAGAGCATGCCATTGTCGGCATCGGCGTCGATCTCCCTCCTCCTTGATCCAAATGGAAAACTGCTCGCGTCACTCTGCGCCAAAAACCAAGATCTACCACTTTGCTGAACAAACATTTGCAAATTCGAAAGTTGGTCCGACCAAAATTTTCAAAGAACAGCACTGGCCAAAACTAGGGTTTACTGTTTGGAGGGGTATAAGATGTTAGATGGATCTCCCCCTTTTTCCTGAGGTAGGAGGGGTAGAGGAGAGCCTATCCATGCCTTGGTTTCATCCAGGAAAAATCATTTGGTTAGATTCTAAAAAGTTTTGAGAAAAGGGCAGCACACAAAAAGAATTATGTAGGGGAATTTTCCTAAGGGGTGGCACCATATTTTCTTGGACAAGTGATCTACATCCATTAGGGAAGGTTCCCTAATTTTTGTAGAATTTTTGGGGACATAAAACTAGGGGTTCCTTTGTAAGGCCAAATAAAAGTGAATTTCCAAAAGGGAAAAGAATTCTCCCAAATTAAATATTGACCAAGGTCAAAATTATAAACACCAGTGCCAAGTGGGAGGGAAAATAGAAGGCAGAAGATCCCACTTGGGTTCAACAGATCAGAAGTTTCAAAATTTAAATCATTTTCCTGCGGTTTAAAGCCAAACGCATTTTAAATAAATAAAATAAGGCTTTTTGGAAAAGTTTCAAAAAGGGCCAAAATCCAGGGTGTTACAGACCTTCCCCCCTTAAAGTGAATCTCGTCCTCGAGATTCCTGTGGCTCGTTGAATAGATACGGGTACTCGGTCCTTAGCAAATCTTCCCGTTCCCAGGTGGCTTCTTCCTCTGTGTGTCTGTCCCACTGTACCTTGTAAACCGGGTGACCTTGCTGCGGGTGCGGCGTTCTGACTCATCCAAGATCCTGACAGGGTGCTCTTCGTAAGTCAGTTCGCTGCTTAAATCCAATTCCTTATAATCTGTCTGCTTTGTCGGGGGTGAGATGCACTTCCTTAGCTGGGACACGTGGAAAACGTCGTGCACCCCAATTAATTCCTCGGGTAGTTCTAGCTGGTAGGCTACCGATCCTTTTCTTGCCAAAATCTTGAAAGGTCCGATAAATCTCGGGGCTAGCTTTCCTTTCATGTGGAATCTCTTCAGGCCCTTGAGGGGTGTGACTCGGAGATAGACGTAGTCGTTTTCCTCGAAGTGAATCTGACGGTGTCGTTGGTCGTAATAACTCTTCTGGCGGGACTGAGCTGCCTTGAGTCGGTCTCGAATCAGATGTACCTGCTTTTCGGCTTCCAGCAGAACATCGGGTCCAAAAATCTTGCCGTCCCCAACTTCGGACCAGTTCAGCGGGGTTCGGCACTTCCTTCCATACAACGCTTCAAAAGGTGACATCTTCAGGCTGCCTTGGTAGCTGTTGTTGTATGAGAACTCCGCATAGGGCAGACTGTCTTCCCAACCTGCTCCGTAGGCGAGTACACAAGAGCGGAGCATGTCTTCCAGAATCTGATTAACTCGCTCAGTTTGGCCATCCGTCTGTGGGTGATATGCTGTGCTGAAGGATAGTTTTGTCCCCATGGCCTGATGCAGGCTTGTCCAGAATTTTGAGGTAAATTGCGTACCCCTGTCGGACACAATGGTCTTCGGGACGCCATGGAGCCTGACAATCTTGTTCACATAGGGTTGTGCCAACTGATCTGAACGATAGGTCGTCTTGACTGGAATGAAGTGAGATACCTTTGTTAAACGGTCGACGATGACCCAAATAGAGTCATTTCCGCGGCTAGACTTGGGAAGTCCGACGATGAAATCCATGCTTATGTTCTCCCACTTCCATTCGGGCACTCCAAGGGGTTGGAGGTATCCGGCGGGTTTTTGATGCTCGGCCTTCACTAGGTTGCATACATTGCAGCATGCGACATGGTAGGCGATCTCCTTTTTCATACCGGCCCACCAGAATATTTGCTTCAAGTCTTGGTACATCTTGGTGCTTCCAGGGTGAATGGAATAGGCAGACTCGTGGGCTTCTCGTAGGATCTGTTGCTTTAACGCGGCCTTGTCGGGTACACAAAGGCGGTTACCGTAGCGTAGCACTCCTTGATTGTCCACGGTAAATTCCTTGGCTTTCCCTTGCGGTATCTTGGCTTTGATCCTAGCCAAGCCGGGGTCGTTGGCCTGCTCGGTTTTTATTTCTTCCTCCAGGTTTGATTTCACCTCCAGGGTGCTTAAGTAGGCCTTGCTTCCTACGCATAGATTCAGCTTTGCCATTTCTTCCTCCAAACTTGGCCGCACCCTTGGGGGTTTCCTGCTTAGGGCATCCGCTACTACGTTGGCCTTCCCTGGGTGATAATGAATCCCAAGATCGTAGTCCTTGATTACTTCTAGCCACCTTCTTTGCCTCAAATTAAGGTCAGGCTGAGTGAAGATGTACTTTAGGCTTTTGTGGTCCGTATACATCTCGCATCTTCGCCCAATAAGGTGATGTCGCCAAGTTTTCAAGGCGAGTATGACGGCGGCCAACTCCAAGTCGTGCGTGGGGTAATTGAGCTCATGGGTCTTGAGTTGTCTTGACACATATGCGATGACCTTCCCTTCTTGCATGAGTACGGCCCCTAGCCCATTTCTGCAGGCATCGCAGTATACGGTGAAGTCCTTGGTGTCATCGGGCAACACCAGAATTGGAGCCGTGTTACCGGGTCTTCAGCTCATGGAAGCTTTTCTTGCACTCGTCGGTCCAGGCATATTTGCGATTTTCTTCAACAGATCTGTCAGGGGTTTGGCTATCTTGGAAAAGTGCTCAATGAATCTGCGGTAGTAACCAGCCAAACCAAGAAAGCTTCGGATTTCAGACACATTGGTGGGGGTCTTCCAGTTCAGCACGTCGGAGATTTTATCAGGGTTTACGGCCACACCGGCTCCTGACAACACATGCCCTAAGAATTTCCACTTCTTTAACCAGAACTGNTAGTTGAGCTCATGGGTCTTGAGTTGCCTTGATACATATGCGATGACCTTTCCTTCCTGCATGAGCACGGCCCCTAGTCCATTTCTGCAGGCATCACAGTATACGGTAAAATCCTTGGTGTCATCAGGCAACACTAGAATTGGGGCTGTGGTCAACCGGGTCTTCAACTCATGGAAACTTTTCTTACACTCCTCGGTCCAGGCATACTTGCGATTTTTCTTCAGCAGATCTGTCAGGGGTTTGGCTATCTTGGAAAAATGCTCAATGAATCTGCGGTAGTAACCAGCCAAACCTAGAAAGCTTCGGATTTCAGACACATTGGTGGGGGTCTTCCAGTTCAATACGTCGAAGATCTTATTAGGGTTTACGGCCACACCGGCTCCAGACAATACGTGTCCTAGGAATTCCACCTCTTTTAACCAGAACTGACACTTGCTGTACTTTGCATAAAGCCGTTGCTCACGTAGCCTTCCGAGAACCATCCTGAGGTGTCTGGCATGTTCCTCCTCATTTTTGGAGTAGATGAGGATGTCGTCGATGAATACCACAACAAACTTGTCGAGATATTCCATGAATACCTTGTTCATCATGCCCATGAAGTAGGCAGGGGCATTGGTCAGGCCGAAGGACATAACGGTGCACTCATATAGTCCATATCTGGTGGTAAAAGCGGTCTTGGGGATATCACTTTCTCGAATCTTTAGCTGGTAGTATCCCGTGCGGAGGTCAATCTTGGAGAATACTCGGGCATCACGGAGTTGGTCAAACAGATCATTGATCCTTGGTAGCGGGTACTTGTTCTTGATGGTGACGTCATTGAGAGCACGGTAGTCAATGCATAAACGGAGTGTGCCATCACTCTTTTTTGCGAACAAAACTGGTGATCCCCAAGGCGAAACGCTCGGGCGAATGAACTTCTTCCGAATTAGCTCATCAAGCTGTTTCTTTAGTTCCACTAGCTCGGGACTTGTCATACGGTAATGCTTCTTGAATATTGGGTTTGTTCCTGGCACAACTTCAATGGCAAATCCAATATCTCGGTCCGGGGGCATTCCAGGTAGCTCATCGGGGAAAACATTCGGATATTCACTGACTACATACACTTCGCCTATCTCCGGGGCTTGGGCAAGAAACACCTTTGCATTTATCTGGTGAGGCTTGTCTGGCAGGTAGGTGGTACGGACTCCTTTCGGGTTGGTGAGAGTGACTCCTCCGGTTGCACAGTCTATTTGGGCGGCATGCTGTACCAACCAATCCATCCCCAGGATGGCATCAAGGCCGGGCACATTGAGAATGTTGAGCTGAGCCGGGAATTCCACTTGGTTGATGCGGACGATCAGATCTTGACAAACGTTGTTCGTCTTCACCTCAGAGGCGAGGGTTTGTATCACCAAAAGATGGCCCAAAGGGGAAATGGAAAAAACGGTGTTTGGCAATAAAATCTTTCGAGATGAAAGAGTGGGAAGCTCCAGAATCGAATAAAATCAGTGCGGGTTTAGTGTTGATAGTACACGTACCAAGCACTACATCTGGAGCCTCAGATGCTTCTTCTGCAGACATGTGGCGAACACGGGCAACTTGAGGAGGCTTAGCTGCACCAGCGGGGTGGTTGGTGTTGTTGTTGCCGTTGCTGTTGTGGAGGGGGCAATCCTTGATGTAGTGTCCCGTCTTGCCGCACTTGAAACAGGCGTTGTCCCTCTTGCAATCGTCCACTAGAGGGCGCTTGTGGTAGAATCCTTCACGGGGATACCCTTCCTTCTTGGGTTGACTCCAAGCATTCCGAGGTGTCGAGGCATGGTCGCCGGGCTGCCACGTGCGGGGTTTTGAAGTAACCCCTTCGTGTCGGTCCTTTCGCGGCTCAAACTTCCGCTTGTGGGAGTCATAAACGGTGCGGTGCTCTTTTTCTGAGATTAGCGCCGTGTTGATCAGGGACTGGAAGTCTGGAAACTGCAGAACACAGAGCTGAGTTTTTATGGTCTGATGCATCCCATGAAGGAACCTGTCCTTCTTCTTCTCCTCCGTGTTGGTGTCCTCGGGTGCATAGCGAGCAAGGTTGTTGAACTTGGTCAGATATTCGCTGATGGACTTGCTGCCCTGAGTGAGTGCCAGAAATTCTTGCTGCTTCATCTTTATGATACTTGTGGGAATGTAGGCCCTTCGGTATGCTTCCTGAAATTCTGCCCAAGAGACAGGGGGTCCATCACCCCTTGCGTCCTTTTGATTGTCCCACCAGACACCAGCGGGGCCTTCAAGGTAGTGGGTGGCAAAGGGCACCTTGTCTTGCTCGTCCACTCGAGCGAGCTCCAGCTTCTTTCCCATGGTACGGAGCCAGTCGTCAGCCTCCAGCGGGTCATTGGCAAAAGAGAAACTTGGTGGATGGGTACGCTGGAAGTCTTGTAGCTTTGAGCGGCCTGCAGGTGGGGTATTCTGAGCTTGCATGTACGTGCCAAATTCTCTCATGATCTGAGTCAGATGCTGGGTGTGCCGTTCATCCATCATCATCATAAACTGACTTGGGGTTGGTTCCGGATTTGGAGGATGAGGAGGTGACTGCGGGGGCGTGGGATCCTCGCCCGCTTGTCGTGCGGAACGACGAACCGGGGTTCCTTGACTGCCACTTGCACCGCTATTGGGCCTCATCCTGGATTGTTGAATGTGATAGCGCGTATCATGAGCATCCATGTGGGGAAGGTGTAACATCCAAAGAAAACCAAATGGAAACACGGTTTGTAAAACAACAAGCATGAAATATACAAAGGAGGGTGGGGTTACAGGATCCTAGCACTTGCTATTTTTACAAAAGATGCTAAATAAGATACAAGCTACTCGCATATAGTACAAGATACAAAGCAGCTAGTACACGATGCAGGATGCGACTCTACCACTACATTATTCAAGCACGCGATACACGGATGGTATACTACACGGGGCGGTGCTGTCTCCGAGCGTCTAGAACTCCATCTCGAGGGGAGTGGCTGGCGTGGTGGTGTCGATGGCCTCCTCCGTGCGGCTGTAGCTGGGTGAAGCGCGATCGTCTCGGGAGTCTCCGGAGTAAGAGGGCGGATCGGCACGGACGCGACGACGCTGAGACCGAACAGGGGTGAAGCGTGAGTAGTAGTGAGCGGCGCTGCTACGAGTGCGGGAGGGGCTCGTCGGTGTGGGGGAAGGCGAAAAGCGGGCGATTCCCCTCCTAATCTGCTCGAGGGAGCTGTGGGTAAAGGTGGGGAGACGAGGTGAGCGGCGAGAGGTACCCGCCCCAGAAGCTCGCGTCATCTCGGCCAAGGCTATGTTGGCGCGAAGTGAGGCAAACTGGAGGAGAGTGACGTGGAGGTACTGGTGGAGAAGGGTGGTGTACAGTAGTACGGCTGAGAGAGGTGAGCTGGGGTCACCGGGGTTGGGAAAGAGGATATCCCCAGTGTCTAAGTCTAACCTCGGAAAGTAGGCGTAACGGGTGCACTGTCTCATGACGGGGTCGAAGGTGCGGAGGAACAGGATGGCGTCTCCGGCCGCCTCCTGTACGGCTCGCGTAGCCTGAGTGGTGACACCAGAAGTGAGGGCGTGAGAGCTCCCTGCGGTCACGGGCTCCGGACGTAGGTAGACGGTGGCGGTGAACTCCGAGGTGGACCTGTCGAGACGGTTGTGGTGCACACGGTAGGTCGGGGGAGGTGCGTCTGGGTAGAGGTGGTCCTAGATCTCCCTCAGGAACTGCGGAAAGCCGGGGATGTGTATGGCGGTAGTCTCCGCGAACAGCTCTGCCATCTGTGACAGAGACAGAAGCCAAAAGGTGAGGGTTAAGTCCTAAAGCACAAACAAAATAGAGAAACAGTGAAAAGTTGTTAGCACTTCGAGCTCTATCCTACGTCGTCCAAGAAACTAGGGTATCCTACAGGCAGTTAGGCTCTGATACCAAGCTCTGTGGCACCCCGATCCAGATGATCGAGTCACCCCATATACCAGTCCCAGAAACACTGGATATATGACAACTTGATAAGCAAAGACATAACCAAATACATACTTAGGGCTCCGAGTTCGGACATACATAAGTTACAACACGGGGGTGAGGCTCCAGCGCTCGCGCAACATGCGCACACAACAGTATGTACATTATTTATCCAACATCGAGCCTCTAGCGGAAGTCATAGCGGAAACGTAGATAGTAGCGTGGCGGTAGCGGCCTTATTCCACGGGGTCCTGCCTGGGATACGGGTTCCTAGTTCTCGTACAGCGGGTACTCGGCGTCGGGAGCAACGGAGTCTGGCCACATGAGAAGCCAGGTAAGTACTTGAAGTACTCGCAAGTCATTAGCCCAAAACCAAGCAAGGTCTATCTATATGGCATGGCATAAGTTCGGAAAGTAGCATGGCATGAGTTGGGTTACAAGGGAAGTCCAAGCTTAACGGTTGGACATAACTTACCTACTTACCTTTGAATGGGTTTTGATGATTCTAAGTGAGATTTCACTTTCCACTCAACAACTCACAACCACACTAGGCTCCTCAGCCTTTAGCCAACTCTGGCTTACTCTTTCCGTTGTCACTTGTTTGCTAGTCTCATCATAAGAATTTTCTCCATGTTCGACTGGACTGACTCTTAGTGTGACCCGACCCAAACGTCGTCCCATAACCTAGGGACAAGGCTAGATTCTAGATTTACACTCTCGAGAGGTTGCAACATTTACCCATACGCTGAAGTCTAGGTTTGTACCGCCGGTACCGAAGTACTAGAACCCATCATGGCGACAGCACAAACCCACACTTCCACCACCGTTTACTCCACCCGGACACTCCCTGTGTAGCCACCGACACGTCCCCTGGGACCACGTCTTATGACGAAGTGAATCCGGCACGTCCCCAACGAATGAGCGATGCCTAGCTCCGGAACCTTCGCAAGACTAGCCCCGACCACAAAGGTAACCGACTAGACTTGCCAAAAGGGTGGCGTCAAAGGAGGCTAGATGGAATACTCGGCCATGGTTCGCCCACGTGAACGACGCATGGTGTGCTGGTGTGTTTGGTGAGTGGCACTATGTGACTCAATCTAGTCGAGGGAGGTGGTTATCTTCTTAGTCAAATTCTTATTTCAGTTTCCAACATGAATCAAGCAACACAAGCATAAGCACAAAGCAAGAATAGCATATAATAACGTAATACTTGTAAGCATAGATAATAATGTCTCAATAATAATAATAATAATAATAATACCCGGGTGACTGTGGCGGGCAACCCGGCCGGTGTCACTCGGGGGTTAGTGTTCACAGGATAATTGCATAATGTTTCAACGGATGACGGTGGCGGGCAACCCGGCCGGTGTCACCATAAAAGAATGAACCGAAAAGCACTCATAAAAAATGAGAGAGCATCCATTCCACTCGAGGTTTATCCCGACGTGGTGTCAGCAATCTCGGCAAAAAGAACCAAATGGAAAGTCAGCTCCCAAGCGTCGCAGTCCGGGTGGTCTATGCCAACCATATTTGACGGAGGGACAAGGCAAATAACTCTTTTGGCAAATGCCCCCAACTCCGAGGATCATAAGATGACATTCGTCGGTTCCTCACCTCGGCGAAGAGGAAAGACCCAAACAAAGCCTCGCAAGCGCGAGACGCACAGTTGTAATATTCTCCCCCATTCCTTCGACTGCGGCGGTTCCTCCGGCCATCGTCTAGGGAACGGGAGTGTGGTAGATGTAAGCAATCATAAAGTACTACAACAATTAAAATGCAATATGGCATGTGAGGTGCAATATTAATCCACTTGAGCAATAGATTTAAATTCTAGGGTTCGACCAAGTTTGAGATTGAGTTAATGGCTTGCCTTCAGGTTCGGGAACAACTCCTAATTCGTCGGGAAGGTCGGAATCTATTCAAAGGAACACGAATTAGCGTCACAAACCCTTCCTAGGTCATTGAATAAAATCCAAAGGAAATAAATTCCAAAAATTTATTTTCTGGTCCCAATGGAAAGAGAATTTCAAAACAAAGCCAGCAAAATTGGTTTCACATTTTTCTGAGCATTTTGGAGGGAGATATTGGCTTCCAAAGTTCAACCAAAAATCTGTCTATTTTCCACAGAAAATTAAACAGAAAATTCAAACAGAAAACGGTTCAGAAAAGTTTAAAACTCTGACCGTGGGTCCCACTGGTCAGTACCGAATCGTTTTCTTTTCTTTTTGGAAGCGGGAAACAGAGGGGAGGGACGGCGATGCTCCGGCGACTCACCGGCGGCGTCTCCCTGCGGCTAGGGCACGGGGGAGGGGAAGGAGGGGAAGCAGAGCGTCTCGGGGAGGGGTGGGGCAGCTCGTCGGTGCAGTCGTGGTTCACGGTGACCTCGGGCGGTACCAGGGCATCTTCCCCGGCGGAGGGAGCTGTCGGTCGAGGACGAACTCGTCGATTCCGGCCACCGGCTACCCCGGCGAGCTCGGCATCGGCATCACGGTGGTCTGTGGGTGCTCTGGGTGGAGGGAATCGGCCAGGGGGAGGCTACGGTTGGGTGAATCGAGCTGGGGTCAGTGCGGTGAGGGTGAGCTCGATTCCGGCGAGGGGTGGCTCCTCCGGACTCGAGGCTGGGGCAGAGGGTGCTGGGTGGAGTGGGAGTGGTGGTGCGGTGCTTAGCGGTGCCCGGGGGGGCTCTTATAGGCCGTCCGCGCGGTGGCCGTGGTTAATGCCGCGGCGAGGTGTCGGCCTCGTGTGGTGGCGACGGTGGCGGGGCGTTGAGGGAGCGGTGGCACAGGAGGGCGCACGCGGGTGTTTTCCGGCGACGGACCGGTCCGTGCGGCGGAGGAGGCGCTGACGAGAGGGTCCCGGCGAGCACAGGGCTTGGTCGGTGCGTCGGCTAGCGCCTGGCGCGTCAACGCGGCCGCCGTCCAGTTGCTTCGCCGACGACGCGTGGGTGCTGGGAGGTGGAGAGCGAGGTGGGGGCGTGGGAGGCAGGCTCGGGCGCGAGGGAGTGGTTCGCCGTTGACCAGAAACGGGCGGCGCCCTCCCACGGCCATGCCCATGCCGGTCCTGGCATGTCCAGGCCATGCCATCGTCGGCATCGGCATCGATCTCTCAACTCCGGGGTCTAAACGGAAAGCTGCTCGCGTCACTGTGCGCCAACATCATAATCTACAACTTTGCTGATCAAAATTTTTGCAAATTCGAAAGTTGGTCCGACCAAAATTTTCAGAAAACAGTACTGGCCAAACTTAGGGTTTACTGTTTGGAGGGGTAGATGATGTTAGATGGATCTCCCCTTTTTTCCTGAGGTAGGAGGGGTAAAGGAGAGCCTATCCATGCCTTGGTTTCATCCAGGAAAATTAGTTTGGTTAGATTCTAAAAAGTTTTGAGAAAAGGGCAGCACACAAAAGAATTATGTAGGGAATTTTTCCTAAGGGGTGGCACCATATTTTCTTAGAAAAGTGATCCACATCCATTAGGGAAGGTTCCCTAATTTTTGTAGAATTTTTGGAGACATAAAACTAGGGGTTCCTTTGTAAGGTCAACAAACAGAGAATTTTTCAAAAATGAAAAAGAATTTCCAATTAAATATTTTTCCAGGGTCCAAGATCAAAATCACAAGTACTAAGTGGGAGGAAATTCGAAGGCACAAGATCCCACTTGATTTAGCAGATGGAAAGGGTTTAAGATCCAATTGATTTTTCCTGAGGCTTAAATCCCAAATGCACTTTAAATAAATCAAACAAGGTATTTTGGAAAAAGTTTCAAAGGGCCAAAACCCAGGGTGTTACATCTGCACGTCACGTATGCCATGTCGGGGGATGCTGGGGAGTGGTTCGGCCACGTCGCCGGTGCCGCCGCGCTGCGCGAGCTCCTTGGCGCTAGCTAGTTACTAGATTATTGGTCGGCGCCGCTAGCTAGCTGACGGGGATATACCCTTTGGGTCCCCTATCATTGGTGTACCTAGTGCGATCCAATCTACGGCCCACTTGGCAGGCCTAAAGAAGCCCATGAAGCACGACTTGGAGTACAATACAAGAAAACATGTAAACCCTACCTGGCTCCCTTTATAAAGCCAGGCAGGGGCACCCCATAAAGAGGCCCACGGGACACACATATAGGCATAGCCCTAGCGAGACCACGTCTCATACCATCGCCCTTGCGGCCACCATGTAACTTCACATCATCATCTATACAGATCAGACAAGCAGGATGTAGGTCTTTACCTCACCATGAGGGGCCGAACCTGGGTAAATCCTTGCTTGTCAGCCGACGGAACTACCAGCGCGCCATCTCTCTCCCCCTCAATCAACCCGGGGTACTCGACCCAGGGATTTGCCGAGCCCTAACCTCGACAATTGGCGCCGTCTGTGGGAAGCAACGCGCGCTGGATTCAACGTTTCGGCGGCTCCAATCTCCATCGACAACAGCGACTAGATCGCATCTACTTCGACACGTGCGGCATCATCGACAACGGCGACGGCGTTCTGTGCCATGCGCGATCAAATCTTCATCGACAATCCGTGTGCACCGCCTGATCCAATCTGGCGATGAATCCGTGCAGATGCTCGTCGGATCCAATCTGGCGGCAACGTTCCATGCGAATCCTGGAAAATCACAAAGCGTTGCGCGCGTCCGTCGAGTGGCTCTGCTGCTCAAGTTTCCTCGTCGCGGATGCGGATGCTGATTCCGATCCGATTGCATCATCCGTCGCGGTCGACTTCAACCTTAAAAGAATTTTCGCTGGATCAAGTATGAAGCCGAGACAGCTTACAAGCACGGCGCAGGAAGTGCATGCATGCAGCACGGCTCTCAAGACTGCAGATCGCATGCATCCATCAAAGCCGGAAGCATCCGAGCACGATCAAATCCATATGCATGGATCGATCTCCCTAAAACTTTAGTCTTTCTCCTTAATTACAATACTTCTTGATTATCTTATTGGTTAATATTCCTCCTACATGCTATGATTGGAGGACCACACTTGCGAGATCACCATGGCAAGGCGACCTAGACTTGCGGCTCCCTCGCGTCGACCTCCTCGTTCCTGTGTGTATGTGGCCCACGAGACTCGCCATGGCCGTCGACGAGCACGGCCGTGCGGCGCCTCGCCGCATCGGTCCACTGCTCTCTCGCGACAGTGACGCCCGGAGGACGGCCGCCGCGGCCGGAAGCGCCTACGCGCTCCTCGCCACCCTGCAGATTGCAGTACATGCACATGGGCGACCGATCTTCATGATCATATTTTTCTCTTACTCGTTCAGCTATTACATTATTATTGTTTACTAATAGCTTCGTTTCCTAAATCGTATGTGTGCATGTACGAGGAGAATCAAGGTGCCAGGCCACGCTCGTGCAACAGCACCTCGACAACAATACATCGCATCTAAGTCTTGCGACTCTAACCTGGCCACCGTGCTTCAGGCGATCGACCATCCACGGCTTGACCACTACGGCAGCTCGACAGGAACGGAGTCCATAGCTCGACAGCCCCTACGACAACTCGTCAGGCTCGACTCAGGTGTCTTCATCGACTGCACATCGACGACTCCGTCCGCGTCGACTTGCCCATCACGTCGACTCTTATCGGCTCAGCGTCGCACGAGCAAGCTATCCGGATGGACGACACTCGGGGGCTGGCGCTTCGTCAACGACAAGTTCATCGCTGCACTCGACACACGACTCGAGTGCCTTTATCGACTCGGCACCGTCGACTCCCCTTCGCCGGTCTAATAAGGTACTCGGGGGCTGAGCGTTGCCCGCGCCACTCGACTCCGGTCCGCTGCGTCGACTACTTCCGCCGCGTCGATTCCGGTCCGCTGCGTCGACTACTTCCGCCGCGTCGACTCCGGTCCGCTGCGTCGACTACTTCCGCCGCGTCGATTCCGGTCCGCCGCGTTGACTACCTCCGCCGCGTCGACTCCGGTCCGCTGCATCGACTACTTCCGCCGCGTCGACTCCGGTCCGCCGCGTTGACTACCTCCGCCGCGTCGACTCCGGTCCGCTGCGTCGACTACTTCCGCCGCGTCGACTCCGGTCCGCTGCGTCGACTACCTCCGCCGCGTCGACTCCGGTCCGCTGCGTCGACTACCTCCGCCGCGTCGACTCCGGTCCGCTGCGTCGACTACTTCCGCCGCGTCGATTCCGGTCCGCCGCGTTGACTACCTCCGCCGCGTCGACTCCGGTCCGCTGCATCGACTACTTCCGCCGCGTCGACTCCGGTCCGCTGCGTCGACTACTTCCGCCGCGTCGATTCCGGTCCGCCGCGTTGACTACCTCCGCCGCGTCGACTCCGGTCCGCTGCGTCGACTACCTCTGCCGCATCGACTCCGGTCCGTTGCATCGACTACTTCCGCCGCGTCGACTCCGGTCCGCCGCGTTGACTACCTCCGCCGCGTCGACTCCGGTCCGCTGCGTCGACTACCTCCACGCGTTGACTCCGGTCCGCCGCGACAACAAAATCGCCTTGGCCGCACCCGATGCTCTCCCGGGTGCTGCGCCACACAGGCCACAGCATACTCGCCTTGGCCGCATCCGATGCTCTCCCGGGTGTTGCGCCGCACAGGCCACAAACAAATTCGCCTAGGCCGTCACCCGACGCACTCGGGGGCTTGCGCCATACAGGTCTAAAGTTAAAACCTAGGCCGTCACCCGACGCACTCGGGGGCTGCGCCATACAGGTTCCGCTTGAAAATCCTAGGCCGTCACCCGACGCACTCGGGGGCTTGCGCCATACAGGTCTAAAGATAAAACCTAGGCCGTCACCCGACGCACTCAGGGGCTGCGCCATACAGGTTCCGCTTGAAAATCCTAGGCCGTCACCCGACGCACTCGGGGGCTTGCGCCATACAGGTCTAAGTTAAAACCTAGGCCGTCACCCGACGCACTCGGGGGCTGCGCCATACAGGTTCCACTCGAAAATCCTAGGCCGCACTCGAACACTCGGGGGCTGCGCCATACAGGTCCAACAACACAGTAGGCCGTTCGGCTGAGCAAATACTCGATATGTCTGTCGAGTCCACCAAGTAGGCCGTCAGGCTGAATGAGCACTCGAATCTCATTCGAGTTTTACAAGTAGGCCGTCAGGCTGAGCGAACACTCGAAACTCATTCGAGTTCCACAAGTAAGCCATCAGGCTGAAAACTGCAATATATAGTAAGCCCACAGGCTGAAAAAAGGACTCTGTTTTATCAGTGATTCCCTAAGTTCCTTAAGTAAGCCCATGGGCTGAATGAGAACTCGAACAGATCATTCGAGTGCACCAAGATTCAGTAAGCTCCACGAGCTGAAGAAACTCGTACAGTAAGCCAAACCGGCTGAATACACAAAGTAAGTCACACAAAGCCAGTCGCGACTCCAACAAGTCGAGTCTCTTCTTTACTCCCATCGGGAGCAGGCTTTTCGACTGAAGAAAATTGAGTTTAACCTCAATTGCAAGCAATTCAGCTTAATCTCGGGGGCTACTCCCATCGGGAGCACTGTTCGCGCACCCGATAGACTCAGTCGAAACATTGCCGACTAAAGCATCCTCTGTGAGCCCTCAACGGCTGGAGTCGAATTTGTATAATTATCCTTTTCAGGAACAAGACGGCGCACCCATCGGAACAGTGATACCCGACATACCCGCATCTGCTTCGACTACATCGACTGCGTCTCCATCGACTGTGTCTCCATTGACTGCGTCTCCAACGACTAAGACGATCGCACCTTATTCGACTATGCCTGCTCGACATGCTGCTCTTAGTCTCTGCCCGATTCTTCGAATCGACCAGACACTCGGGGGCTACTGACGGGGATATACCCTTTGGGTCCCCTATCATTGGTGTACCTAGTGCGATCCAATCTACGGCCCACTTGGCAGGCCTAAAGAAGCCCATGAAGCACGACTTGGAGTACAATACAAGAAAACATGTAAACCCTACCTGGCTCCCTTTATAAAGCCAGGCAGGGGCACCTCATAGAAAGGGCCCCACGGGACACACAGATAGGCATAGCCCTAGCGAGACCACGTCTCATACCATCGCCCTTGCGGCCACCATGTAACTCCACATCATCATCTATACAGATCAGACAAGCAGGATGTAGGTCTTTACCTCACCATGAGGGGCCGAACCTGGGTAAATCCTTGCTTGTCAGCCGACGGAACTACCAGCGCGCATCTCTCTCCCCTTTAATCAACCCGGGGTACTCGATCCAGGGATTTGCCGAGCCCTAACCTCGACACTAGCTAACTTGCTCGGTGCCTCGGTGAGATAGAGGATGACCACTCATCGCGTAGCTAGCAACTTCATCTGTAGCAGGAATATAGGAGTAGCTAGCTAACTTGCTCAGGCGATGGCAACTCTGCAGCAGCAGTTGATCCGACGAGGCGACGCGACGACATTAAGGACGCGCTGAGAATTCTAGGTGGCCAAACTTTTTGTGGAATTGGAAGGAAATAGGTCAATCTTGCTAGTTTCTGTATCATTTTAATCTGGTAACTAAGCTTATCCCGCCGGCGCCGCCCATTATTGATCGCCGGAGCGACCATGGCGACGACGCGCGGAGGCGGCGCACAGCACCGACGGCGAACAGGAGGTAGATGACGCAATAAACGAATCGAAAAGGGGAAATCGGAAGAGAAGCTCACCAGTGAGCGATTGGACAAGGTCTCGGTGGCGAGGAAGCAACGGCGGCGAGTCAAGCATGCTCGACGGCGGCGGCCGGGGTTCGAGATGTCGATTGTGTTCCCTTGATTTAAACCATCTCAGCAAACTCCGCTTGCACCAGGACGACGAGCACGACGAGCCGGAGCTGGTAGACAAGGCAGCGGTTTCTACGGCGGTGGGCAGACGGCCCGTCGGCGTCGAAGTTGCTGCTGCCCACGTGGGGACGCATCCGGCATTCCGGCGAGCACAGCGCGAGCAAGCGCGACGAGCAGCACGCACGGGGACGTGGTCGGCGAGCACGGCGTGGGGACGTGGCTGGCGAGCGTGCGGTGGCGAGCAGTTGGGCCCTCGCGGTGGCGGCGACGAGCAGCACGCGCAGGGACGTAGCGGCGGCTAGGGCGGCCGTGCTCGACCTTAGGTATATACAATATACGCCTGGCATACCTAATTACAATATTAAAATATTCATTTAATGTGAAAAGTCAATCGTGCCCTTTTAAA
Organism: Puccinellia tenuiflora; assembly: GCA_012064385.1. Lineage (NCBI taxonomy): Eukaryota > Viridiplantae > Streptophyta > Magnoliopsida > Poales > Poaceae > Puccinellia > Puccinellia tenuiflora. Next base: position 1,544,708 of record QRDG01000381.1, read on the forward strand.
CTTTTGAGGGAGGGGGAGGCCACTGAAGCAAACCTCATCTTCGCCAAGAAAAAAAGAACGCGCTGCAGAGAAAAGGTCAGAAGAACCAGGGGTGCACGACGACGCCGAACTCGGGCCTCGAAGTCGTCTGCTATCTATCAGGAAAAACTGCGGCCAGCAAGGACATTGACCAGCTCCAGGGGAAATAAACTCTTCGCTCGTCGTCGTCTCTTTAAAATTACGCCAACTCGACCACATACGAGGAAGAGGTGGACAGCGAAGGCTACAGCAGGGCCCACGGGTCAGCGGCTCACGTACTGCCTGCAATGCAAGTGGCGTGCCGGAATATTTGGTAGACGTGCTGACATGGTTACTCATTGTGGTGTTTATGTGATAATTAGACTAGCTAATGACAGCCGGAAGAGCTGGCCTTCCTCCTTTATTATTTGGCCACGCATATGTACGTGGGAGACACGTACGTATGAAGCGCCCAGAGTCAGTCGTATAATATGATGCTCCTATAACCGCTTGCATGTGTGTGATGGAGCTAGCAACGCCGCGAGCAATGGCGGCCGTTCCATGGCTGCTGCTGCTCTGCCTCGCCGCCGGCGCCGTACTGCAGGTTCGCGCCCAGCCTGACAGCAAAGGTATGCATTGCTTCCGGGAAGATCATATCATGGAAAAGATCGTTCCATGTTTTCACAGATATATTGTACCATGCATTGGCCATATGGGTGCATTGCTCTATCAAGTAGTCTCTGAACCTACGCCGTACGGGCAATATATATGCATTGCAGGATTCATAAGCATAGACTGCGGCCTCTCGGGGGATACGGGCTACGTGGACGCCAAAACCACACTCGCCTACGGCCCCGACGCCGGCTTCATCGACGCCGGCACCAACCACAACATCTCGGCCGAGTACGTAACCCCGTCCTTGAAGAAGGTCCTGTACAACGTGCGCAGCTTCGCTGGCACGCGCAGCTGCTACACGCTCCGTTCCCTCGTGTCCGGCCTCAAGTACCTCATCCGGGCCAACTTCCTGTACGGCAACTACGACGGCCTCAACTTCCACCCGGTGTTCGACCTCTACATCGGCGTCAACTACTGGACGACCGTGAACATCACAAGTCCGGCGGCGCCAACATACTCTGAGGCCATCGTGGTGGTGCCGGACGACTCCGTGCAGGTGTGCCTGGTGAACACCGGCGCCGGGACGCCCTTCATTTCTGGCCTTGACCTGAGGCCGTTGAAGAGGACGCTCTACCCGAAGGCGACTGGGGCGCAGGGGCTAGACCTGAGGGGCAGGCTCAACTTCGGCCCGACCGACAATACCTTCGTCGTCAGGTATCCCGATGACCCACACGACCGGATATGGAACCCTTGGGTCGACACTGAGACCTGGGCCAATATATCGACGACGCAGAAAGTGCAGACCATAGACGACGATTCCTTGGAGGCGCCGTCGGCGGTGTTGCAGACGGCGATCATGCCGCGGAACGCCTCTCAGAACTTAGAGTTCACATTGACCACCAAGCCCACCTCTATGGACCCGTCACCAATGTACATCCTCTTCCTGCACTTTGCCGAGCTGCAGGTCCTCTCCGGCAACGCCGTGCGCGAGCTCAACGTCATGATCGACGACAAGCCGTGGTTTACCATTGCCAGCGGCATCACGCCGGTTTACCTCTATGACATCTACTTCCCGATCAGTATCTCCTACCGATATAATGTCTACAACATCTCCATAGAGGCCACCGGTAACGCGACCCTGCCGCCGATCATCAACGCTCTCGAGGTCTTCACCATCTTCCCCACCACCAACATTGGCACGGACTCCCTGGACGGTATGTGTCGTTCAAAAACGTACTCGATCAGGAGATACGTAGTAACATGTGATGATTTCCCTTCAAAAAAGGAGAGAGGTTGATTAATCGCATCAACTGCAGTATCTGCAATCACGGCGATCAAGGCCAAGTATCAGGTGACCAAGAACTGGATGGGTGATCCATGCGTTCCAAAGACCATGGCGTGGGATAGTTTGGCCTGCAGCTACGCCAGTGGCAGCCGTCCAAGGATCACAAGCGTGTAAGTCGTTTCATATCTGTAGTCTGTACGGAAAATATGTGCTGACGTGTGTTCATGAGTCATTCGTGACATAATAATTCGGGTCGTAGAATCGACAAGCTTGCACACACAACTACCATACGTGTGGTGAAGCTGAACAACTTGGGATTTTATTTCTGCAGAAACCTGTCTTCCAGTGGTCTGAATGGTGATATATCGTTTTCTTTCGCGAACCTCGTAGCAGTCCAGTACTTGTAAGTTCAGAGTTTTGGATCTATTTTGGCTTAGTTTATAGTTTTTTGGCAACTAAAATGTTAAGAAAAGTGATATTGTTTCATATCTTGCAGGGACTTGTCAAACAATAACTTGATAGGCTCAATTCCAGATGCCCTTTCGCAATTACCTTTATTGACAGTTTTGTATGTCTGGAAACCTTTGACAAATTTTACCGAATTTGCATGAACCTTTCATTCTAACACCGCCAACATTTTGTTTCCGTAGAGATTTGTCAGGCAACAAGCTCAATGGATCAATCCCCTATGGACTCCTCCAAAGAATGCAAGATGGCTCACTGGATCTAAAGTACTTTCCCCATTCTGCTTCAATTCTCATTCTATCTAACTTGTTCGACTGAAGAATCTCATTAATTAGCCTCTCCATTTGATATTTTGTCAGATATAGCGACAATCCAAACCTCTGCACCGATGCCAATTCATGCCAACCGCATGCAAAAAAGAATAGCAAGCTGGCACTCTACATTGCTACCCCTGCAGTTTTGCTTGTTGTGATAGTATTAGTGGTAATACTATTCATTTTCTTGGCTAAACGGAAGAAACAAGGTGAGGCTTTGGCACGAGCAAACAAATTGTCTGATTCCCATATGTGAGCACCGCTAATGTTAGCTAGTGCCATTTGTCACCTATATGCAGGACCAATTAACAACTCCATAACGCCACAGAATGAGACGATCACGAGCCACGCAACGGAAAATGATGTCGGCACCAATAATTCGCTGCGACGATTTGAGAGCCGTCAGTTCACGTACAAGGAGCTTGAGATGATAACGAGCAACTTCCAGCAAGTGCTCGGCCAAGGAGGGTTTGGGTATGTCTACCACGGCCTCCTGGAGGACGGCACCCAGGTTGCGGTGAAGCTGCGGTCACATTCTTCCAATCAAGGAGCCAAGGAGTTCCTTGCAGAGGTTAGATTTCTTTCACTGTAGTTGAGAAGTTTCATGGTTCAAGAGACGTCAAGAATCAATTTTGATAGGTTATATACGAACCTTTGTCCAGGCTCAGATTTTGACACGCATTCATCACATGAATCTTGTCACAATGATTGGTTACTGCAAGGATGGGGAATACATGGCACTTGTCTACGAGTATATGTCGGAAGGATCCTTGCGAGAGCATCTCGAAGGTATGTTAGTTGGTTAGAAGTTTAGCCCCAAAAAATTATGTGTTCCATCAATGAAAATACTAACCTCTAACTGTACCTACAGGGCGATTTAGTGTTAGTTGAGCAATTCGAACTGACAAAATTGATATTGTTGTTCATCTTATAATTAATTTCCATTATTTTTAGGAAGCAACCGTAATGGAGCATGTCTTCCCTGGACACAGAGACTCCGAATCTCACTTGAATCTGCAAAAGGTATATATGAACTTGAATGTATTGTCCACTTTGTCTACTGTTGTGGAACATTTAATGTTTGAACAAACCTGAGCACGAACCTGTCTGGTAATGTGTAGGGCTGGAGTATCTACACAAGGGCTGCAATCCACCCCTCATCCATAGGGACGTGAAGGCCACCAACATCCTACTGAACGCCAAGTTAGAGGCTAGGATTGCTGACTTTGGCTTGTCTAAGGCTTTTAATAGCAATGACACCCACGTGTATACAAACACACTCGTCGGGACACCGGGATACGTCGATCCTGAGTACCAGATGACAATGCAGCTGACGACCAAGAGCGATGTGTACAGCTTCGGAGTCGTCCTGCTAGAGCTAGTCACCGGAAGGCCAGCCATTATTCCGGAGCAAATGCCCGTCAACATTATCCGGTGGGTGCAACAGAGACTGGCACAGGGCAACATCGAGGCTGTCGTGGATGCGCGCTTGCGCGGTGGATATGATGTTAACACGGTGTGGAAGGTTGCGGACATCGCCCTCAAGTGCACTGCGCAATCCTCTATGCAGCGTCCCGACATGACCGATGTGGTGGCAGAGTTGCGGGAATGCATCGAGCTAGAGAATGGACGTGCTCGGGACGATGCAAACAATGGCTTCTACACTGGCAGCAGTGGCAATGACCCAAAGATGAGTCATGATGGTTACACCACTGATCGGTCCACCAATGTGACCCAGAACAACACTGTGTTTGAGACGGAGCATAATCTTAGGAGGGTGCCAACAATGCTCACCGGTCCTGCTGCACGTTGAAGACTTCTATTTTTCATTGGTTGTCTATACCAATTGCAGCCGTTGATTCTATGGTTTCTCCTTGAAGTAATATCTACGGTATTTCTAAGCGTTTTGATTTTACATAAGCGATGTACATCTATAGATGTGTACATGCATCTGAAGTGTGATATTTAATTTTTTAATGAAGCCTTTTGGGTCGATGCATGTTTATTGTTAGATCGTCCACTCACATTCTCAACTCTGTGTCCTCCTCTTTTCCGACCATTGTTCACTTCTCCTTGCTATGCCAGCCCTCAAACTCCTAAATATTTTCGCTTCGCGAAATTTTGAATTGGCATGCCGGGTTTTCGGAAAGTGGTTGATGATGCTTGGAAGGGTTTTCATAACCTTGCTACTCAAAAATGGGAATTTTCGTGGCTGAAGCTGAAGCAGCTACTTTCAAAGTAACCGAAAAAAACACGGGCACAATCAATCATATCCATCGATGCAAGTAGGAGTCGTCTCTTTTTTTCCCTCTCCCTGGGAGGCGACCGACAGGCGAAAAGGGGGCGAGTCCACTCTCCTTGCGCGGCCGGCGGCCGGGTCGGCGGTCTTCTCCCTCTCTGGCCGTCGTTGAGGCGGCGGGAGGGTGGAGGGGCCTCCGATCTGTGCTCTTGGCCTGTAAATAGTAGAGTAGGGCTCCCCGGCGGCGTCGGCAGGGTGGCGGCGGCGCTGTGGAATAAAGGGGGTGTGGCCGGAGCTTCTTCCCCATCGCGGCGAGGTCCTCTGGGACGGAGCCAACGAGCTTCCGGCGGCCTGTGCTCCTGGATCCCTGGATCCGGTGGGCTCTGCTGCTCTTGGCTGGTTGCTGCGGCGGAGGTGGTGACTACGCTGCGGAGCTTTTGTCCCCCGACTCCGTCTCCATCTCGGTGAGGTTTGCTCTGGCCCTGCCGTGGAGTTTCTGGGGTGGTGCAGCGGCGTTCCGGTGGTCGGCTGCTGCCAGTACAGTGCGTAGATCTGCCGACGAGGTTGCAGCAACTCGGGAGCTTGGTTTGATGATGATGGTGGGATATGCGACTGCTCTCCGTCGACGATGCCGACGAAGGATGGTGGCGCTCAGTTGCAAGAAGTGCGGGGTGTGTCCCCGGCCACGGTCGTTCATCGGTCTTCATCTCGCCAGCTTCGTGCGCGGCGGGTGTCTCCTCTGGTTCAACAACTGATGCTGGCTTGGAGCTTAGGTGTTGGGTGTGTTGTGTTTGTTGCTCCAGTGTTGCTGCTTCTTTTCTCGTTTCCAGATCGTAGTGGTGTGCGTAGGCGTGTTGGTGTTGTACTGCTGTTCTTCCTTATATGAATGCGTTCTTCCTTCTCAAAGTAACCCAAAAAAACGACTAGAGTGGGGGAGTTAGAGTCGAAAAGGTCTCCTCGCTTCTTTCTCTCATGCAAAACCTTGTATGAGACTTTCATCTCGTACGACTCCTAAGTGATAAAAGAAAGAACTCTACTTGGATCACTAGCCTTTACTTTAGGATTTAGATAGCCTCCCTGGTCTGTAAAATACTTATTATCTCTTCTTACGATGCCAATAGCGTCTGAACCAAATGTATGTATTTTTATTAGGATCCTATTCTACTTCTACGGTTACGACTACAATGATCATTATTTACTTTGCAAGGACGTAATTTTGGAAGACTGCTGTAAGGACATTAACCACTTAGAGTCTTGCCAAGTGCCTAAAAAGATGGAACACTAAACCTTTTCCCCACGGGAAGATTCAGCTGAAATGTCTTTGATCATCATTCTTAGACTTGACATTGCTTAAGAATATAGGCCATTATCTCTCGAGGAGAAGGACTTGCGGGCGCAGTTGAAGCGATGCATAATCAGCCTTGTGGAGATGGAGAGGTCACACACACACAAAACAGTGTGCTAAAAAGACTAACCTCAACGAGGGTGATGCAAACACTCAATACTTCCACCTCAAGATCAATCCCCGGAGACCGAGAAACCATATTCGGCATATCAAGCGCGTGGTCGGCTTAGTTACTTTACACGAGGACAAAACTGATGTAGTTCATAAGCACTTCTCAACGGTCATGTCTAGAGGGGAACCTGGGAACAAGGACTTCAATTAGGATACTCTCCATTATGAGCAGATGGACCTCCATGATATTGGTGCACCTTTCTCCGAGGACGAGGTGTTTGCTTCCATCAAGGATATGCTCGGCAGCAAGGTCGGGACCGGATGGATTCTCGGGCACTTTCTTCAAGTCATGCGGGTGCACCATCAAGCCTAAAATCATGTGTGTTGTCAAGCTTTTATCCAATTAGCACTTCACAAACTTTAAGTGGTTAAACTCGATGAATATTGACCCATAATGTTAATTTACATCATTTCCATTGTGCTCCCGACTAGATCTAAGGTTTGGAGCTGGTAGTGTTTGCTTCATCCTATATGTCATGTTCATCCGCTCTTGCCGGCTAAGCCTCAGATTAGGTAACTCCTCATAGATTGGGTCCCAGAACTAAGCACAAGAAAAGCAAAAACATAAGAAGCTTGCGGCTTTCTTTAGTTCCTTTACTTCGCTGTGAAGGGAGTGAGGCCGCCGATTTCAAGACATCGAGGTTATCTTGAATGAGACCAGCCATACAATTGACAAACTCGATTGACCCCATGGCTCCTTTGAGCAACGGTCGACACCCTTGTTGGAGCCGGAGTAATAGCATGGCAACTTGGTATATGGGAAGAGAGGTTGGATCTTCCATCCTAGCTAGAAGGTAACGAGGTTTTGTTGTTGAATTGTGATCCAAATTCAGTTGAAGGCTATGCATATAAGAGGCTAACTTCTGACAAGCGGATCGATGATACGTGTCAAACATATCTATAATTTTTTATTGATCCATGCTTGTTTTGTGATGTCATCACATGTTTTTACTATCATATTATACTCCCTCCGTTCCTTGATGTAAGGCGTATAGTTTTTTGAGAAAAATTCCAAAATATAAGGTGTATTATGATTTTTAGACAATTTCACTAGTCCAAAGATGAGTTAAATACTTCCACTGAGATATTTGACAGATTTTTTTTTTAATTTGTAGATGTTAGTAACACCTCTCTCTCCGATTCTCTCCATGTGAAATGATTGCACCATGTATAAAATTCACATATCTTAATATTCGTGCCAGAAAATTATACGCACTACATTCAGGAACGGAGGGAGTATCATTTTTATGCATTTTGTCGGAATAACCTATTGACAAGATGCCCAGTGCCAGTTCCCTGTTTTTGCTGTTTTCTAGTTCAAACAAGTTACTACTGGAAATATTCTCGGAACGGACTGTAAATGTTTAAGGATTTTTTATACACCAAGACGAAGATGGAGTCCAGAGGGCGACCTTAGGGGCCACCCCCAGGGCAGAGGCGGCCACCAGGCGTAGCCTGGGCCCACCCCATGGGTGGGGCCCGCCTCTGCCCCTGGGGCGTCTCCTCGGCCTCCCCCTACGCCTATAAATTGCCTCTTACCCTAAAAACGTCGAGGCGGCCATTATTTTCCAGCACCCGAGGCCGCCGCCACCATAAATCCTAATTCGGAGTGATTCTGAAGCTGATCCCGGCACGCTGCCGGAGGGGAGATCGATCCTGGAGGGCTCTTCATCGCCATGCCTTCCTCCGGGATGATTTGTGAGTAGTTCCACCTTGGACTACGGGTCCATGGCAGTAGCTAGATGGTAGTCTCTCACCCTTGTGCTTCTTGTATTATGATCTTGCGAGCTGCCTAACATGATCAAAATCGACTATTGTCATGATATGTGATGTGTTTGTTGGGATCCGATGGATTATAAAATTATGATCAGATTGTGCATGATTCTTATATATTCATTTATGTTTTTGCATTCTCTCCGATGTGCGTATTTTCTTTGGCCAAGTAGTTACGTGTGTCTCCAAGAGGGCGTATTTATGCTAGATAGTGGGTTCATGCCCCCTTTTGTTCCTGGGCACGAGTGACAGAAACGTCTCAGGACGCGGGTGTGCTATTGCTACAAAGGGTAAAACAACGGTGTTAAAGTCTATTTTGATGTTTAATATTGCTTACTTCATGCGCTTTACTTAATGCAAATGTCTGTTGCTTGCAACTTAATACTGTTGGGTGACAGGCTAGATAGCGATCCCACGGTGGACTGTTTAGACAAAGATGCAGTTGGACTCAACGGTCTTTATTCCTTGTCGTGTTGCCTACGTAAATATTACCATGTGCTCTTTGTCATAGCTAGATTAAGTTTGTGTCATAATCTTGTCAATTGCTCAGCTGTAATTTGTTTACCCATCATATGAGTATTTTATCTATTCGAGAGACTCCACTAGTGAACCCATGGCCCCCGGTCCATCTTTCGACATTGTTTACAACCTCTTTTCATCACTTTTCATCATCATTTGTCCTCTGGTCCGTTTCCATATTTTCATCCACTACACTATATGTTTAACCACTTTGTTTTCAGCAGACCGGAAAGATTGACAACCTTTTCGCTGTTGGGGGCAAAGTAATTGTTTGAGTTTGTGCAGGTCCACGTCCTCTGACGATCAAGCACCAGAGATCGTCAACGTTCACCTAGTTGTTGATTTCAAAGTTCTACTGGTTCGATAACCTCGATTCGTTCATCGAGGAAAAACTGCTACTTACTACATCCACGCCTTCGCTTGGGGCACTTCCCAACGCTATCACCAACAGAAATCAAGCAGTTTTTTGGCGTCGTTGCCGGGGAAAGAATTAAATACTACATCACAAGATCGTCCCTCGTCAACTTTGCTAGTACTAATCAATCGACGCCCGTTGCTGGTAGGCTTGGGCCGATGTGGAGCGGAATCTGACATATGGTTCCATAGTAAAAGTATATAAGTTGTGGAACCCTAAAACTAAAAGGACTTTAATGAGCAGGAGTGTTATTTTCAATAAATATGCTCTACATCATGATAGTTTGTTCACAGGTGCTTCGTCAGATACTTCTAATGAAGAAGAGCATCAAGTAGTGTGCAGGTGGAGCACCTGGATGAGCAGCAAAATGGAACTGATGATAGTGATGTTGATGTCCCAGATACATAGGTTCATGATCATGATACATAGGCCAAGGAGAAACATTGTCCGTCCTAACCCTTTAATTGAAGAGTGTAACTTGTTCGAAATATGCTCTAGAGGCAATAATAAAATGGTTTATTAGCATATTCATGTTTATGATAATAGTTTATTATCCATGCTATAATTGTATTAACCGGAAACATAATACATGTGTGGAATATAAACAATCAGTTGTCCCTAGTAAGCCTCTACTGGACTGGTTCGTTAGTCAAGAGTTGGTTAAGGTTTCCTAACCATAGGACTTATTATAGTCACTTGATAACGGAGTCATATCATTGGGAGAATGATATGATGGACAAGACCCAAATATCGTGTCACTCAGTTTCATTGCCAAAACTTTTAGCATTTTCCAAGTGTAGTTTCCTTAGATCATTAGATTATATCACTCCCGCTTACCGAAGGAATACTTTGTGGACATCAAACGTCACTTCATAACTGGGTGATTATAAAGATGGCTTTCAGGTATCTCCGATGGTAAATTCTTGGGTAACATATATCAAGAGTGGGATTTGTCCCTCCATGTGACGGAGAAGATATCTCCAGGTCTTCTCGGTAATATAGCATCATAAAGTCTGCAGACATGTGATTAGGTGGTAATCACGGAGATCCTATATTATGGACGAGTAAAGAGAACTTGCCGGTAACGAGATTAAACTAGATATGGGGATGTCGACGATTAAATCTCGGGCAAGTAAAATCTCGTGACACAAAGGGAATCGTATACGAGATTAATTGAATCTCTGGCATCGTGGTTCAATCAATAAAGAGTTTCGTTGATTGTGTGGGAATTAATATGGACATCCCGGTCCTGCTATTAATTATTGATCGGATCATGTCTACACAATCTCGAACCCGTAGGGTCACACACTTAACGCTCCGATGAAGCTAGGGTTTGCGATGAATTAAATGATAGAATAAACAAATGGTTATTCGGAGGCTCGGATGAGATCATAGACATCACGAGGAGATCTGGAAGAGTCCGAAGAATAAGATTCATATAAGGAAAGTGTTTTCCGGAGGTATCGGAAAGGTTCCAGATTTTTCCGGCAGGGTACCGGAAGGTTCTAGAAGATTCTAGAGGAGTCTAGAAGTGGGGCCCACCTAAAGTATGGGGCCCACATGGACCAAAGGGGGTGCAGCAGCCACATGGGCCGGCCGCACCACCCATAGGCCCACATGGGCCTAGCCGGCCAAGGGAGAGGGAGAGGAGTCCAAGTCCCATAGGGACTCGGCTTGCTTGGCAAGCAAGCAAGTCCTAGGGCCGGCTGGCCCTAGGCTTGCCATTCCCTCCACCTATATAAAGGGGGACAAGGGGGGTGCGGCACACCCTAAGGAGCTGCCCCAAGCCGCACCACCCCTTGCCCTAGCCGCCGGCCACCACCTCCTCCTTGCCACGCCACCCCTTGCCCTAGGTGGTGCTGCACCACCTCCTCCTCCTCTCCCTCTTGTACGGCTTGGTGAAGCCCTGTCCGTGGGAGATCTCCACCATCATCACCAATACACCGTCGTGCTGCTGAGTTTCATCTAGCCACGTATACCTCGCTTGCGGGATCAAGGAGAAGACGTCTTCATCGAGCTGTACGTGTGGATACCGCGGAGGTCCTGCTCTTGCGGCGCTTCGATGGATTGGATCTCGTGGATACGTCTAGTTGCGGGGATCGACTAGCCAACCCCTGCACCGACAAAACGTTTGTGTTCAATCTTCAAGGGTAAAGATTCGATATCCTTCTCGCTACTTGCATCTAGTAGATCTAGATCCTTGGGCTTTCTTCCGCTTGTTACGTAGGAAATTTTTTGTTTTCCATGCAACGACCCCATCATAACTATGTTCATTATGCTCTGAGTTGTGCAGAAGGGATGGAGAACGAACATGATCCGTCCACATATAGTAAGTTCATTTGTTCAGGTGACCGTATCAAGTGGATTCCCGCAATGCAAGATGAGATGCAGTCACTTGAGAAATATGGCACATGCGAGGTTGTGCGCTTTCCTAAACAAGAAAAGACTGTTTGTTGCAAGTGGATCTTCAAAAGAAAAGAAGGTCTAACGCCTAGTGAGCCCATGAAGTTTAAGGCAACGTTAGTTGTAAAAGGCTTCAATCACATTCTAGGTATTGATTACAATGATGTGTTCTCTCCAATTGTAAAGCACGATTCCATTTGTACATTTTCGGTATTGTTGCTATGCATGATCATGAGCTTGAGCAGATAGATGTGAAGATTTCTTTTTTGCATGGAGAACCGGAGGAGAAAATATACATAGATTAGCCAGAGGGTTCATGGTGCCTGGTAAGGAGGATTTTTTTTTTGAAAATTAAAGAAGTCCTTATATGGGTTGAAATAGTCTCCTCGATAGTGGCATAAAAGTTTTGATTTTTTTATGCTCTCATGTGGTTTTAGAGGCTTGAATTTTATAGTTGTGTTCATATTAAATTTGTTGATGGGTCACATATATACTTGTTGATATATGTTTATTATCTGTTGATTGCTGCCAAGAGCAAGAAAAATATCACTATGTTACAGACACAATTAAGTAGTGATTTTGAGATAAAGGATCGTGATGCTGCTAAAAAGATCTTAAGTATGGAGATTATTAGGGCATAAATTCTGGTATGCTATTTCTTAGTCAGCAAATTTATATTAAGAAATTCCTTCATTGTTTTAATATGCATGATGCAAAGTCTTTTAGTACTCCTATTGCTCCTCATTTTAAGTTATGATCTTCTTAATGTCCTAGTACAGATGAAGAATTTGAGTAGATATCAAAGAGTTCCATATTCTAATGGTGTTGGTTCATTAGTGTATGTCATGGTGTGTTCTCTTCCTGATTTGTCATACTTTATTATTTTCGTTAGTAGACTGATACGTGTAAAACGTATCTATAAAATTTGATTGATCCATGCTTGTTTTGTGATGTTATCACATGTTTTTACTATCATATTATATCATTTTTATGCATTTTGTCGGACTAACCTATTGACAAGATGCCCAGTGCCAGTTCCCTGTTTTTGCTGTTTTCTATTTCAGAAAAGTTACTACTAGAAATATTCTCGGAACGGACTGTATATTTTTGGGGTTTTTTTATACGTCAAGACGAAGACGGAGTCCAGAGGGCGACCTAAGGGGCCACCCCGAGGGCAGAGGCGGCCACCAGGTGCGGCCTGAGCCCACCCCGCGGGTGGGGCCCTCCTCTGCTCCTGGGGCGTCTCCTCGGCCTCCCCCGACTGTAGCACCCTCACTTTGAAAAGTAAGAATACCTCGTGAATTGCTAGGCCCTGGATCGAGTATGGCTAGCATTCACCAACAGGATGTAATATCATGCATAAATGTTAAACGTTATTACATCGCAAGTACGAATAATCCAGAAATAAAGTACTTTATTACAACTTTGCATAGCCGAAGCTAGCTTAAAATAAATATAGTTCCACAAGTATTATTCAGAGTTCAAGCAGCATAAATAAAGTAGCACTGAGCTCCATCATCTCCATGTGCCACTGGCGAACATGTTGGTTGTAAGCTCGAAAGAATTCAAACGTCCTTACTCCTCATCTGAACAACCTGCAACATTAACGTTGCAGCCCAGAGAATTTGGGTCAATACCTTGTGACAGGCTGGCAAGTGTCATACTATGGTGGATATTAAATGGCAAGACTATTCTACATGCTTATTTGGCTTGTGGAGTTCAAGGCTCTTGCGCAAAGCAAATTTTATCCTACACTTGTAAAACATTTCTTTCAAAACCAACTAATATTGAGATAAACATGGCATGAAAACCAATATCTCTTCTACCCTTGTTCACCCATCAAAATTTTATTATGAAATTGGAATGAATGAGATTCTTCTGTCGACCACCTTGTTTAGTTACTCAAATTGTCCATAACCGGGGACACGGCTAAGATCTTAGTTTTATTTTACTCTCGAGAGTTTGTGGCACTTTCCCCACTAGACTCGATCAACCCATTCCATCCTTAACCCTCATTTAGTGAAAAGGAAAGGAGAAGACCAAGACGAGACCATTCAGAAGCATTTTCCCAACCCAACGGCTTGACCCGTTCCACCTACAACCCCTACATCAGCTTGTCAAGCCGGGTCGAGTCCACACAACATACTTAGTCAAGACAGAGCCCATATGACTAGTGGCTGCACTGGAAGTAAACTAGACATGGAGTGACATGAAATCTCTAATACCCTGGGTGGCGAGCACAAGTGCACGTACTCAGGTACCCGCAGAACTGGGCCTGAGCAGCCACTCAACTTTGACCCACCAATACAACTCCAAAATCCACCCAGGCGATTCATTAATTTAGTAGAATTTTCTTAAATCATCTACCACAAAACAAATCATTTTTGCAGCAAGCCAATCTACTAAATTAATATAGGTCACTAGTCATCTAAACATGTGGCTAACCTAACAGGTTTGCATAGCATATAACTTCATTAAAAACAGCCTATCATGCATGCTACTGGAAAATAGTCTAAGGTGCAATATAAAAAAAAACATAGTAATAGGTCATTCATGAATTGTGTATGCACTTGCCTTGATAGTTGTTCAGGTTGCAACACTCACAGCACTCCTGGCACTCTTCACAATCTAAACAAACAAATTGCAACAATTCAATACACAAGCAATAAAGCAATACAACAAAATATGTATGCATGATGGTTTACTAACAACACAAGTCAAGATTAAACAACAAATAAAGTTATTACTTTCTGTTATATACTATATGCATGATGCTCATGATTCATAATTTTTGTGGCTTTAATAATTTAAAAACAATTACTATAGTCAAAATGCCACTAGTTGAGTTTTTACAAAACATTATCAATGCATGATGCACAAGTGCAAACTAAAATATCTACTGGACAGAGGACACTAAAAGACACACTTTTGCAGAAGAAAACAATTTAAAATAATTTATAGATTTAAAGTTATGCCAAAATTACTCAAATCCCTCATTTGAAATTTGAATAATTTTAAAGTTGGCAAAACAGAAAACTAATGGTTCTAAAATATTCTACAGGTTATAAGGTTTTCAAAAATATAAAGTTCATTACATTTGGCCGAGCCATTAAAAAGATATGATGGTTTTAAGTTTCAGGGGTTTTTCTGCAAAACTGCCAAATTAAATCAATTCGGCCGAAATTACAGAAAATGGGGGCTGACGTGGCGCTGACTGGGCAGCTGACTCGGCGCTGATGCGGCGTGCTCTGATTGGCCCGTACCGATTCGGGTTAAGGGTTAAAAGGGAGCCGTTGGATCTAGATCCAACGGTCCAGATCTAAAGCATGCGCGGCCGGCCGGAGCTAGGGTTCCGGCGGACGGCGGCGGACGGCGGCGACGCGTCGGCATCGACGTTCCCAGAGTTCTAGAGCGTTCCAGGACGCACGGCTCTCACCTGGACGATCAGCGCGGCGAGACGGACACGATGGCGAAGTGGTGCGCTCCGGGACGGTCTCCTCCGCCGGAGATTGCTCGCCGGAGTTGCTACAGGCGGCGGCCCGAGGCGTGCGTGGACGCTCTTGTCGATCTGGAGGCGGGAAAAATTGGAGAAGATGTCAGAGAGGTGCGCAACGAAGAAATAAGAAGGATAGGAGGGAGAGAGGAAGCCGGCGACGTCGTGCGGTGGCCGGAGCTAGGGTTGTGAAGGGGAAAAGGGTGCGGAGGAGGAGGGGTTTAAGTAGATGCCGTGGGGAGAACGAATCCGAGCCGAAATCGTAGGGATTGGTTGCGATTCGATCGATCCGTGTAGGGCACGGTGTCGGGCGAGAGAAAGGAGAAGAAAAGGGGAGAGGAAGAGAGGGGCCGGTCGGGTGCTGCTGGGCTGGTCCTGGGCCGGCTCGGGTGGGCTGGCTCGGGCTGGCTCGGCTGTTTTTTTTTTTTTTTTGACAGGACTCTTCCTTTTTCCTTTTTCCTGGTTTTAAAAACTGAAATAAAACCATAGCCAAACTTTTCATAAAAATTGGCAAAAATACTTTTTGGAAAGCTTGTCTAGTTTAGAGTATTATGGCATTAATCTTGCCAATAAAATAAATTAAAATATTGGAAAAACATGGTTAGGGTTACTTAGCACCCTTATTCCATTGTTTGAATTGAATCAATCAAAAATTAAAACAAGCCACATAAAATAATTAAACTAAATGCTCAAACAAATGCATATGATGACATGAATGCATGCTTATGCAAATTTTGAAAATTGGGATGTTACAAACCTAACCCCCTTAAGATGAATCTCGTCCCCGAGATTCGGATTGGTTAGCAAATAGGTGCGGGTGTTCTTCTCGCAGGTCATCTTCCCGTTCCCAGGTAGCTTCCTCTTCAGTATGATGGCTCCATTGGACTTTGCAGAACTTGATTGTCTTGGTACGAGTAATTCTCTCTGCAGTCTCCAAAATCTTGATTGGCTTCTCCTCATAAGTCAAATCACTCTCCAGTTGAACTTCCTCCAAGGGCACAGTATCACGCAGCGCTGTCTCGGCCATCTCAGGGTGACACTTTTTCAACTGGCTAACATGGAACACGTTGTGAACTGCTGATAGTACCTCTGGTAGTTCCAACTCATATGCAACTTCGCCTTTACGAGAGAGAACCTTATAGGGTCCAATGAATCGAGGTGCTAACTTTCCTTTGATTCCAAACCTCTTCACACCACGTAGAGGTGAGACTCTAAGGTATGCTCTATCACCTACCTCATAGGTAATTTCTCTACGCTTGGAATCCGCATAACTTTTCTGCCTTGATTGTGCTATTTTCAACCTGTCCTTTATTAATCTGACCTTCTCTTCAGCTTCTTGGATAATGTCAGGTCCAAATAAGCTACGCTCACCTACACCACTCCACAGTAATGGTGTAGTGCATTTTCTTCCGTACAATGCCTCAAAAGGTGCCATCTCAATACTAGCCTGGTAGCTATTGTTGTATGAGAATTCTGCATATGGCAAGTTATCATCCCAGCTAGATTTATAATCCAGTGCACATGCCCTAAGCATGTCTTCCAGAATCTGATTGACTCTCTCAGTCTGTCCATCAGTCTGTGGATGAAAAGCTGTACTGAACTCTAGTCTTGTTCCTAACGACTCATGCAGTTGCTTCCAGAAATGTGAGGTAAATTGGGTACCCCTATCAGAAACAATCTTCTTAGGAACACCATGCAAACTCACAATTCTCTTCATGTAAATATCTGCTAGCTTTGCACTGGTATAAGTAGTTTTCACAGGAATAAAGTGGGCCACTTTGGTCAGACGGTCAACAATCACCCATATCGAATCATAACCCGACTTGGTTCTGGGTAGTCCTGTGATGAAATCCATGCCAATTTGCTCCCATTTCCATTCTGGCACTGGTAATGGTTGTAGCAGTCCAGCGGGTTTCTGATGTTCTGCCTTCACGCGGCTACACACGTCACACTTGGCAATATATTCTGCGATATCTCTTTTCAAACCATTCCACCAAAATCTCTCCTTTACATCCATATACATCTTGGTGTTACCCGGATGTATGGAGTAAGGTGAGTCATGTGCCTCTTGTAATATTAGTTTCCTAAGATCCTCATCTTGTGGCACACAAATACGGTTCTCGAACCACATCGTACCTTGTTCGTCCACCCGGAATCCTTTGGCTTTGCCTTCACTCAGATTGGTCTTGATTTCTTCCATCACTTTATCTCCCTTCTGTGCTTCTCGTATCCTATCCATCAGCATTGGTTGCACCTCCAGTGTTGTTATAAATCCTTCAGGTACCAATTCCAATCTAAGGTCTTTAAATGCATCGCACAAATCTTCCGGCAATTCACCTGCCGTTAATCCATTGACATAAACCTTACGGCTTAAGGCGTCAGCCACTACGTTGGCTTTTCCAGGGTGATATTGCAAGCTCAAATCATAATCTTTTATGAGTTCTAACCATCTTCGCTGTCTCATGTTTAACTCCTTCTGGGTGAAGATATATTTGAGACTCTTGTGATCGGTGAATACCTCACACCGTTTTCCCATCAGATACTGTTTCCAAGTCTTCAGTGCATGAACTACTGAAGCTAACTCTAGATCATGAGTAGGATAGTTAACTTCATGCTTCTTGAGCTGTCTAGAGGCGTAAGAAACTACTTTGCCTCCCTGCATCAAGACACTTCCTAAACCATGACGCGATGCGTCGCAATATACTTGAAAATCTTTTTCTATATCTGGTAGACACAAGACTGGTGCTGATACTAACCGCTTCTTCAAATCTTGGAAACTGGTTTCACAAGCTTCATTCCATTCAAACTTTTTATCCTTCTTCAATAATTCCATCATTGGTTTGGCAATCTTCGAGAAATTCTCAATAAACCTCCTATAATATCCTGCCAAGCCTAGAAAACTACGGATTTCTCCCACGTTCTTGGGTGGTTCCCACTCTGTCACTGCGGACACCTTTTCTGGGTCTACTGCGATCCCTTCCTTAGACACCACGTGTCCTAAGAATCCCACTTTCTCTAACCAAAATTCACACTTGCTAAATTTGGCATATAACTTGTGCTCTCTCAACCTCTGCAACACTATGTGTAGGTGTTCCTCATGCTCCTTGTGACTCTTGGAATAAATTAAGATGTCATCAATGAAAACAACAACAAATTTATCCAGAAAATCCATGAATACTTTATTCATCATATTCATGAAATAAGCTGGTGCATTGGTCAAACCAAAAGGCATCACTGTATACTCATACAGACCATACCTAGTGGTAAATGCGGTCTTGGGTATGTCCATCTCCCTAACCTTCATTTGGAAATACCCTGATCGAAGATCGATCTTAGAGAATACACATGCACCTTCCAATTGATCAAACAGATCATTGATCTTGGGTAGTGGGTACTTGTTCTTGATAGTCACTTCGTTCAGTGAACGATAATCTGTAACTAGCCTCTGCGTACTATCCTTCTTCTCCACAAATAGTATTGGGGCTCCCCATGGTGAAGAACTCGGACGAATGAATCCCTTCTGCAGATGTTCATCTAACTGTTTCTTGAGTTCCTTCAATTCATCTACCGCCATTGGATATGGCCTCTTGGCTATGGGTCCTGTCCCTGGTACTAATTCAATGAGAAACTCCACATCTCTATCTGGTGGCATTCCCGGTAATTCTTCTGGAAATACATCAGAATATTCTCTCACTATGGGTACCTCTTCAAGGCTAACCCCCTTAAGAGAATTTAGCTTAACCTGCTTCAACTTGAACTTGGACTTGAATTTGATCCTCTTGCTGTCCGGGGTTGTCAGCGAAATGGTTCTATTTACACAATCGATCACTCCCCCAAAACGTGTCATCCAGTCCATTCCCAGAATAACATCCAGTCCTTGGGAGTCTAAGACTATCAAATCCACCGGGAAACAGTATTTCCCTATTTGTAGCACTAACCGTCTACACCCAGCATTTACTATCATCTCGCCACCAGGAGAACTGACTTTCATAGGTTTTCCTATGGTTTCTACCGGCAATTCATGTTTTCTAACAAAATCTCTTGATATGAATGAATGAGATGCTCCGGTATCAAATAAAACCAATGCTGTAAAGAGTTGAGTAAGAGCGTACCAATCACAGCGTCAGGTTCCTCATATATTTCCTCCACGTTGACATGATTCACATGTCCCTTCTGGAATGGATTGGGCTTGGCGGCTTCCTCGGCCTTCCTTTCTGGGCACTCATTTGAGTAATGTCCCTTGTTCTTGCACTTGTAACAGGTCACCTGACTGATGTCTCTCTTGTGTTCATGACGATGCTGTCCATTGCCATTACTGCTCCCCTTGCATGATTGTGTCCGTTTCCATTCCCATGTCCATTTCCTCCTTTGTTTCCATTGTTATGGTTATGGCCATGGTGGTTATGGCCATTCCCATGCTTGTGGCAGTTATGTCCTCCACTGTGCTCATGAAAGTGCGGCTTCTTCTGTATGGGTCCTGAATTGTACTTGATACTGTTGCCACTATACTTCCTCTTCCTGGTCTCTTCTTTCCTGATGTTGTCATCCAGTGTGATGGCTTGATCCAGAAGTGCTTGATAATTTGGTGCATACGCCACTGACAGAGGAATTTTCAGTTCACCACTGAGTCCCTTAAGGAATTTATCCTTCCTCTTAGCATCAGTATCAATGTCCTCTGGAGCATAGCGTGACAGAGCACAAAAATCATCCATGTATTCCTTCAGAGTCCTGTTACCTTGCCTCAGATTGCGGAACTCATCTTTCTTCAGGTTCATGATTCCTAAGGAAATGTGAGCATTGCGGAATCCTTCCTTGAAAGTGTCCCATGTGAGTCCAGCTAATGGGTGAGTAATCTGGTAGGTCTCCCACCACTGTGCTGCTGGTCCCTCAAGTAGGTGTGCAGTGAATCTCACCATCTCAGCATCATTGCACTCACAAGTGACTAGATCCTTGTGCACAGAATCATACCAGTCATCAGCTACAATGGGTTCAGTGGCTGTGGAGAACTTATTGGGTCTAAGTCTCAGAAATCTAGCAAGCCTGTCCACTGGGGGGGGGTGGTGGTGGTGGCGGCGGCGGTGGAGGTGGCGGTGGTGGTGCGTTCTGCTGGTTCGCCAAGAATTGGGCCATCATGTTCATCAGTTGTGTCTGTGCTGTCATCAACTGCTGCATCTGGTCATTGTTGTTGTTATGGTTGTTGTTGTTGTTGTTGTTGTTGTTGTTGCTGGGATCACGGCGAGGAGGCATCTGTTTTTATAGCATAGATAAGCATAGATAGAAAGATCTAAAGAAATATTTCTACCCATACAAACAATTATCAACAAACAACAATAAACAAACAAACACATATCAAAACAAACACATATAATTGCAAATTCGAAAATTAAGGTTTTAAAACTTTAACTAACACGATATAGGTTCTATCACAAGCGTACTAGTACTGCCATACCACAATTTGATAGGTCAATAATTTAAAAAACGATACGAAACTAAAGATACTCGCATACTATGATACTAATACTGGTGGTCACACTATAACTACTACTTGAACAACTTCCGGCTGATGGTGACTCCGATGACTTTACGCTTGTGAGAGCGAGTGTTCCTTGCAGGGATGTCATCCTTGTCCTCCACAATCATCAGCAACTCTCCATCTGGTGTCACTATAGCGCGCTCCTCTGGGTCTTCTTCTTCTTCCTCTACTTCTTCTATCATCTCTTCATCTTCCTCCGCCATCTCTTCATCACTGTAATCTTGGGGCGCCTCCTCTTCTTCATCTTCAATCTCCGGAGTCAGAGTTGCGGAGTCCTCTTGAGTTGGTGAAGTAGATCCCTGCGCCAGTTGCTTCTCAAGTTCATCTATATGCTTGAGAAGGACCTTCTTCTGTTCCTCAAGAGCATTAATCTTTGTCTCCTGTAGATCCACCACGTTCTCCAGATGCAGGTTGCGGTTGTCCAATCCTCTGTTCTCCACTTGCAGCTTCTGTCTGTTGTCACTGATCCACTCTAGGGCTTTCTCACAGCGATCTATGTTGGCGTTGGCCTCAATAATCTTGTCCCTTGCATGATCGAGATACCTCATAGCATCCCTCATCAAGACTTCCATACGTGCAGAGCTCACTTCCCTGTCAACCAAGTACCTCTTCACTGAATGCAGTTTGCCCAAGCCCTCAATGTATTCCGCTGGAGTACCATCCATATAACGCTGTCCAAAGAATAGAAAAGGACTATTCTCAGGAATAAACTTACGGTACTTCATGCGGATTCGTGCTATAGCTCCCTGCATGGCTATCTCCACACTGTGCTCCCAGTCAGGGTAGTCCTCCTCATAGACAAACTCCTCAGAATTTGGGTCACCAATACGACGAGGGATCGTGGTCTCGATTGTCCACTTCTCAATGTCTCCCTCCTTCCATACCAGCTTGCCTCTGAAAGTAGGACTATGGATGCCCACTTTGCGTGCCAAGTCTGCTAGCAGCGCACTGAAGTGCAGGGACGACTGAGGGGCAGCTATCACCTCCTTGATGATCCCAGGCATCTATAAGTTGAAAAGAAGAGGATTATTAGATCAAAAGAACATGATAAGAAAATTTACAAGATGAGAAATACTTAAAATAATTAAAGTAGAACTTTAATAACTTAAAATTCGAAAATAGCATAAAGGATAAACCTAATACTTCTAAGCCAAACCTAGGGTTTTCGAGCCTATAGGCAACCTTACGCTCTGATACCATTCTGTAGCACCCTCACTTTGAAAAGTAAGAATACCTCGTGAATTGCTAGGCCCTGGATCGAGTATGGCTAGCATTCACCAACAGGATGTAATATCATGCATAAATGTAAACGTTATTACATCGCAAGTACGAATAATCCAGAAATAAAGTACTTTATTACAACTTTGCATAGCCGAAGCTAGCTTAAAATAAATATAGTTCCACAAGTATTATTCAGAGTTCAAGCAGCATAAATAAAGTAGCACTGAGCTCCATCATCTCCATGTGCCACTGGCGAACATGTTGGTTGTAAGCTCGAAAGAATTCAAACGTCCTTACTCCTTATCTGAACAACCTGCAACATTAACGTTGCAGCCCAGAGAATTTGGGTCAATACCTTGTGACAGGCTGGCAAGTGTCATACTATGGTGGATATTAAATGGCAAGACTATTCTACATGCTTATTTGGCTTGTGGAGTTCAAGGCTCTTGCGCAAAGCAAATTTTATCCTACACTTGTAAAACATTTCTTTCAAAACCAACTAATATTGAGATAAACATGGCATGAAAACCAATATCTCTTCTACCCTTGTTCACCCATCAAATTTTATTATGAAATTGGAATGAATGAGATTCTTCTGTCGACCACCTTGCTTAGTTACTCAAATTGTCCATAACCGGGGACACGGCTAAGATCTTAGTTTTATTTACTCTCGAGAGTTTGTGGCACTTTCCCCACTAGACTCGATCAACCCATTCCATCCTTAACCCTCATTTAGTGAAAAGGAAAGGAGAAGACCAAGACGAGACCATTCAGAAGCATTTTCCCAACCCAACGGCTTGACCCGTTCCACCTACAACCCCTACATCAGCTTGTCAAGCCGGGTCGAGTCCACACAACATACTTAGTCAAGACAGAGCCCATATGACTAGTGGCTGCACTGGAAGTAAACTAGACATGGAGTGACATGAAATCTCTAATACCCTGGGTGGCGAGCACAAGTGCACGTACTCAGGTACCCGCAGAACTGGGCCTGAGCAGCCACTCAACTTTGACCCACCAATACAACTCCAAAATCCACCCAGGCGATTCATTAATTTAGTAGAATTTTCTTAAATCATCTACCACAAAACAAATCATTTTTGCAGCAAGCCAATCTACTAAATTAATATAGGTCACTAGTCATCTAAACATGTGGCTAACCTAACAGGTTTGCATAGCATATAACTTCATTAAAAACAGCCTATCATGCATGCTACTGGAAAATAGTCTAAGGTGCAATATAAAAAAAACATAGTAATAGGTCATTTATGAATTGTGTATGCACTTGCCTTGATAGTTGTTCAGGTTGCAACACTCACAGCACTCCTGGCACTCTTCACAATCTAAACAAACAAATTGCAACAATTCAATACACAAGCAATAAAGCAATACAACAAAATATGTATGCATGATGATTTACTAACAACACAAGTCAAGATTAAACAACAAATAAAGTTATTACTTTCTGTTATATACTATATGCATGATGCTCATGATTCATAATTTTAGTGGCTTTAATAATTTAAAAACAATTACTATAGTCAAAATGCCACTAGTTGAGTTTTTACAAAACATTATCAATGCATGATGCACAAGTGCAAACTAAAATATCTACTGGACAGAGGACACTAAAAGACACACTTTTGCAGAAGAAAACAATTTAAAATAATTTATAGATTTAAAGTTATGCCAAAATTACTCAAATCCCTCATTTGAAATTTGAATAATTTTAAAGTTGGCAAAACAGAAAACTAATGGTTCTAAAATATTCTACAGGTTATAAGGTTTTCAAAAATATAAAGTTCATTACATTTGGCCGAGCCATTAAAAAGATATGATGGTTTAAGTTTCAGGGGTTTTTCTGCAAACTGCCAAATTAAATCAATTCGGCCGAAATTACAGAAAATGGGGGCTGACGTGGCGCTGACTGGGCAGCTGACTCGGCGCTGATGCGGCGTGCTCTGATTGGCCCGTACCGATTCGGGTTAAGGGTTAAAAGGAGCCGTTGGATTTAGATCAACGGTCCAGATCTAAAGCATGCGCGGCCGGCCGGAGCTAGGGTTCCGGCGGACGGCGGCGGACGGCGGCGACGCGTCGGCATCGACGTTCCCGGAGTTCTAGAGCGTTCCAGGACGCACGGCTCTCACCTGGACGATCAGCGCGGCGAGACGGACACGATGGCGAAGTGGTGCGCTCCGGGACGGTCTCCTCCGCCGGAGATTGCTCGCCGGAGTTGCTACAGGCGGCGGCCCGAGGCGTGCGTGGACGCTCTCGTCGATCTGGAGGCGGGAAAAATTGGAGAAGATGTCAGAGAGGTGCGCAACGAAGAAATAAGAAGGATAGGAGGGAGAGAGGGAGCCGGCGACGTCGTGCGGTGGCCGGAGCTAGGGTTGTGAAGGGGAAAGGGTGCGGAGGAGGAGGGGTTTAAGTAGATGCCGTGGGGAGAACGAATCCGAGCCGAAATCGTAGGGATTGGTTGCGATTCGATCGATCCGTGTAGGGCACGGTGTCGGGCGAGAGAAAGGAGAAGAAAAGGGGAGAGGAAGAGAGGGGCCGGTCGGGTGCGCTGCTGGGCTGGTCCTGGGCCGGCTCGGGTGGGCTGGCTCGGGCTGGCTCGGCTGTTTTCTTTTTTTTTTTTTGACAGAACTCTTCCTTTTTCCTTTTTCCTGGTTTTAAAACTGAAATAAAACCATAGCCAAACTTTTCATAAAAATTGGCAAAAAATACTTTTTGGAAAGCTTGTCTAGTTTAGAGTATTATGGCATTAATCTTGCCAATAAAATAAATTAAAATATTGGAAAAACATGGTTAGGGTTACTTAGCACCCTTATTCCATTGTTTGAATTGAATCAATCAAAAATTAAAACAAGCCACATAAAATAATTAAACTAAATGCTCAAACAAATGCATATGATGACATGAATGCATGCTTATGCAAATTTTGAAAATTGGGATGTTACACCGACGCCTATAAATTGCCTCTTACACTAAAAATGTCGGGGGCGGCCATTATTTTCCAGAGAAGTCACCCGAGGCCACCGCCACCATAAACCCTAATTCGGAGTGATTCTGAAGCTGATCCCAGCACGCTGCCGGAGGGGAGATCGATCCCGGAGGGCTCTTCATCGCCATGCCTTCCTCCGGGATGATTTGTGAGTAGTTCCACCTTGGACTACGGGTTCACGGCAGTAGCTAGATAGTAGTCTCTCACCCTTGTGCTTCATGTATTATGATCTTGTGAGCTGCCTATCATGATCAAGATCGACTATTGTAATGCTATGTGATGTGTTTGTTGGGATCCGATGGATTATGAAGTTGATCAGATTGTGCATGATTCTTATATGTTCATTTATGTTCTTGCATGCTCTTCGATGTGCGTAGTTGCTTTGGAAAACTAGTTATGTGCTGTCTCCAAGAGGGAGTATTTATGCTAGATAGTGGGTTCATGCCCCCTTTTGTTCCTGGGGACGAGTGGTAGAAACGTCTAAGGGCGAGGGTGTGCTGTTGCTACTAAGGGTAAAACAGCGGTATTAAAATTTATTTTCATGTTTAATATTGCTTACTTCATGCGCTTTACTTAATGCAAATGTCTGTTGCTTACAACTAAATACCGTTGGGTGACAGGCTGGATAGCGATCCCATGGTGGACTTTTTAGAGAAAGATGCAGTTTGAACTCAATGGTCTTTGTTCCTTGTCGTGTGCCTACATAAATATTACCATGTGCTCTTTGTCATAGCTAGATTAAGTTTGTGTCATAATCTTGTCAATTGCTAGCTGTAATTTGTTTACCCACCATATGAGTATTTTATCTATTTGAGAGACTCCACTAGTCAACCCATGGCCCCCGATCCATCTTTTTACATTGTTTACAACCTCGTTTCATCATTTTTCATCATCATTTGTCCTCTGGTCCGTTTCCATATTTTCATCCATTACACTGTACGTTAGCCGCTTTGTTTTCAGTAGACCGGGAAGATTGACAACCTTTCTGCCGTTGGGGGCAAAGTAATTGTTTGTGTGTGTGCAGGTCCACGTCCGTTGACGGTTAGGCGCCAGAGATCGTCAACGTTCACCTAGTTGTTGATTTCAAAGTCCTACTGGTTTGATAACCTCGGTTCGTTCATCGAGGAAAACTGCTACTTACTACATCCACGCCTTCACTTGGGGCACTTCCCAACGCTATCACCAACAGCAAATCATAGATACAGGGCTAATCCCGATAATAATATTGTAAGGTTCTTTAGTGGATTTTCTTGTACCTTCGTTGTACTTCTAATACTTGCTTTTAAGTTCGGCAAGGCTGGCGAGGGACTCATTGGCTAGGTGGATTCATATTTTGCTATCAATTTGGATAAGAGGAGTTCCCACATATGTTATGTGTTCACTATTTGTGGTTGTGTCATGACTTGGAAGGCAACATTGCAGCCAGTTGTGTTCAGTCTACCACTGAAGCAGAATACATGGCTATTCCACAAGCATGTAAAGAATTTGTTTGGTTGAAAGTTTTGTATGCTTAGCTTTGTGGAGATAATTCTTAGATTAATCTGTTTTGTGACAATCAAAGTGCTATATATCTTACTAAGGAACGGATGTTCTATGCGAGAACAAGACATTGATGTAAAATACCATTATATATGAGAGATTGTTTCTCAAGGAAAATTAAAGGTATGCAATATTAATATCCATCATAATCATGCTGATATGATGAACAAGCTAGTTCGTGTTCCAAGTTAGCTTTGCTCGAGATTGGTTGGTATAATTATTCATCCCTAGTGGTTGTTTGGCGTCGAAAGTGTTTTCTTTATTGTTCAGGGAGAAGGTTCTCATTTATGCTACAAGATGGAATTTTTCTCAACGTGGAGTGGAAATGTGATCCAAATTCAGTTGAAGGCTATATAGATAAGAGACTAACTTCTGTCGAGAGTAGCGAGGACTGTTGTCGATAGGCTTGGGCCGAAGTATGAATCATTATGGTTCTAGGTCACCATCTCTTCATATATCGTTTGGTAAGCCACCGCATGGGACAAGTCAAATTATAGTGAATATTTGATGGCCGGCACCCGTGGTTTTTTGCCCTTCTCCTTGGAGGGTTTGTTCCACTTTAAAATCCTTGTGCCCTATGTGATTGTTTTGTTCTATATCGTTCTATATTGCCTATCATCTATAACAGGTTTCGGGACCGCAAGCCATGCCTCATTAAGATTGATATTTTCCTCTTCAACACTCCACTATCGTGCGATTTTCCTGGACCGATAAATTTGGTCTCGGCAAGTACGCAGACTCATAATAGACATGGAGCTTAGTCTCCCTGGTGGCAAGGTATCCTGACAGTAAAATAAAATCGGGTGCCAATACTTCACCTTAGTAAGCTTCAGCCACAGGTACATCGTGGTGCGGCATATTTGAAAAGCCACAACACCACAGGTCATCAATGAACCACCGGCGGTCTCGCATTGCTGGTTGAAGTAGAAGATATAAAGCTAGTGGGCGAGAGAAGGACCGATACCTAGATAGTCCTCGCACGTCAAGGTGAAGCACGAGACATGGAGGATAGCGTTAGTCATAGAACCCGTAGTGGTGCAGCAACTCATGGTAGAAGCGCGAGCCAGATGGTGTTAGCCGTGATCGATGTGACTGATGAACATTACACGCTTATCCTTATCTCGTGCCATTCGATCCTCCAATCCTATAGCCCACCATCCACACATGTCTTATGCCGGCAACAGGCCGTTGTGGACCCCCCATTCAGCTGGTCCGTATTGATGGTTGACCCAGACCGGTTGCAGTTTTCGAGTCTTGGTCCTGGCCTTGTCCTTAGCATCGCCTTGGCCTCGCCTTTGCCTTTGCTCTTGGGAGGCATGGTGGTTTGGAAGAACAAAAGAAACGATATTTGTAAAGCACAGGAATGATGGCGAGCGGAGGAAGAAGATGATGAATAGGAGGAAAACAAGAATGGGAAAATCCCCACAGTTTGCCTCTTTGCCTTATAAAGGTAGGGTAAATCCTGAAATTATCGCGAACCGACGTGATAATTATGGTGTGACAGTTATGTGTGGACATAATGGTGGGATTCCACCTCATCCTGCCATGTTCGCACCAAGCTTGTCTCACACATCACCGCATTTTATGCGGGAAATGTTTCATCATGACGGATGCTGCATCCTGAGACGATGTCAGTCGACGGGGCAGGTTATCCTGTCAGGTTTGCCAGTGAACTATAAACTACACACCAGCTGCAGGGAAAAGGAAAAGACGTGTATGATGTAATTTGACGTTATCTGAGTAGTCGTCGACTCTAGAGTCAACATAGACTCGGATCCTGAACAAGTAAGTTTTGAGTCGACTAAGTGAAGCGTTCCAATAGGCTTTTCTAGGTAACTTTTTGAGCCAACATGATTAAAATCAACCATGGCGGGCCTTCACCATGTAACTTGAAACTTTTCTATTAATAATTTATTTGACTTATTTTAGGAGTTTACCAAGGACATTCAGCCGACGACTTGATCAATAATGAACTTTGGCAACTTCAACTGAAGCTGAAGCCGGTAGTCAGTCTAGCTAAGCTCCTTGGCTAATTCAGGGTAATACCCAACGGGGTAGGACCATGAAGAGAGACGACTAGCCAGACTATGGTGGTATATGGCATGTGAAAGTGCATGGTTGCCCCCATGATGTTGTTTTGGTAATTAATGACAATCTCTATGGACTAATGTGTGCTTTGAGTTATATTTGCAGTATTGGTCCGTATGGAATGCTTGAACTCCATATGTTGGAGTCGAGGCTAAAAGATGAAGATTATATGTTGATCAAGGCTAAGTGCAAGTTGATCAACATACAAGATAAGGGCAAGTGAAGATATGCGAAAGAGTATCTCTCCCGTATTGGTGTATGGGGGAGCAATATGCGAGGCTTCACCGAGCGGAGCGTAATCAAGAAAGGTGATCCACTTGAGAGGAGATCAAGATCGTCATCATCTAGCTCAATGGAATGCGCAAGGCAAAGAAAGGTGATCCACTTGAGAGGATATCAAGATCGTCATTATCTAGCTCAAGTGGAATGCGCAAGGCAAAGAAAGGTGATCCACTTGAGAGGAGATCAAGATCGTCATCATCTAGCTCAAGTGGAATGCACAAGGCAAGGTATGATCTTGATAGGGTTTCTATTTTACCGGTCTCGCGGTGTAGTTGGGAGACCGGGTTTTAGGATAGGTAACCGTACTATAAGAGGGGCTCTCAAGTGAGCTTTAGCGTATCGGTCGTAGAGAGCTCAAACCTTTGCATCTTGCATTCTTGCAATCATCTTTATTGGTTCTTATTTGGCTCTTATCGTGGTGTGGTCTTAGGTGCTTGTCATGCTTGTCATGACAAGACCAAGTTCACCGAAAACAGATTTCGTTACATCGTCTATTGCATTTTCGGTGGTGGAGATTTTTCCGATTCACTAGTGAGGAAAGGTTCACACCTTCCTACCCATACCAAAATCTCCATTGCCTATTCTTATTTGGTTTTTATCTAGATGTGGTTTTAGAGCTTGTCTTGATCTTCAATACAAGCTCAAGTTCATCAAAACGGATTTCGTATGAAAGACTTATTGCGTTTTTTATTTGGGGTTTACCGGTTATTCATTTAGAGAGAGATATAACATTTCCCCATTTGGTTTTACCCTCCATGTCGGACAATGATGTTTCTATGCATGATCTTGTAGTGCTCTTCGTTGCGATTCCAACGAGCCCAAGATCATCAAAATCGGAGTCCGGATGAAAAAGTTATTGTAGTTTTCGTTTTGTTGGTTATGTCAGTTTTCAGAAAACCGGATATTCCGGTCCAAACCTAAATAGGAATATCCGGTGATCTCCAGAAGGTTTTCATCTGTTGCACGGCGGTCGGAGGCGAAATTCTGCTAAGGACCATAACTCGGAGGTACTGATAGTCACCGGATATTGGTACCGGTGATTTCAACAGGTCACCGGAATATCCTGTCACCGGAATATCCTGTCATACTTTTACCGGAATATCCTGTCACCGGAATATCCTGTCGTACTTTTACCGGAATATCCGGTTACTCTGCTTCTCCAACGGGCAGAATTTTGGAGGGGTATAAATATCCCTCCCCCTACCTCCATCCAACTACACGACCAGAACAAGAACACCACCATTGTTACAAGCTCCAAATCAATAGATCTCCCTCTCTAGCCACTCATCACTTAGCCCTTGGGATTTGAGAGAGGAGATCTAGATCTACACTTCCACCAAACCATTCTCCTCTAGTGAGGGACCCTTTGGATCTAGAGCTTGGAGTCCATTTGTTGAGTTCTTCTTGTTCTTCCTCTCTTCTCCCCCCACAAGCATTAGTTGCTTTTGGTGGGATTTGAGAGTGAAGGATTTGACCACTTAGTGTGTTCTTGCCATTGCATCGGTTGCATCGGTTTGAGTTCTCTACGAGGATTCATTTGAGTGAAGTTGAGAAGCTTGTTACTCTTGGGTGCTTTGGTGCCCTAGAGCTTGTTCCTCAGGGCACGTTGGTACCCTAGACGGTGTTTGATTTCTCGGAGTCTTGGTGGCTACGGGATTTGTTGGGAGCCTCCAATTGTGGAGTGTGGCTCAACCTTGTTCGTCCCGGAGCTTTGGTAGCTACGAAGACATTGCCGGGAGCCACCAATTGAGTTGTGGTGTGTGCCCCGGCCTTGGAGCATCAAGTCTTGGCAGCTCGGTGTATTTGGTGAAGACCCTCCAACTTGTGGAGTGTGCTTCATCCTGTAAAGGTTCTAGTTGTCACCTCAACGGCAACAGATAGTGACAAGTGTCTCGCCACATTGGTGGTAAGACACAACGGAGATACGGTGTGTGCCATATCAAGGCTACTCGGTGTTCACATTGGTGAACACCGCGCCGCTCCAACGGAGAATAGCTTCCATTGGGAAGTGAACTTCGGGATAAATCATCGTCTCCAAGTGCCTCGGTATTTCTATATCCGAGTTTCTTACTTATGCTATTTACTTTGTGATAACCATAGAGTTTAAAGTTATATATCTTGCTATCACCTAGTTGATTATATGCTTAGCATAAGTTGTTGTGAACATAGGTAAACCTAGCTAGTTTAGGTTTTGGCTTGATAAATTAAACGTTAGTTTTATTCCGCATTTATTCAAGCCTTAACCGTAAAATTAATTTTAAATCGCCTATTCACCCCCTCCTCTAGGCGACATCCGTGTCCTTTCAGTTGGTTATCAGAGCGGGTTCTCTCTTTATAGGGCTTCACGGCCTAGAGAGTAAAGATGTCGTCTAGTGGTTTAGTGCACAATGCATCTTTAATATCCGATGGCACTAATTATGAGATTGGAGAAATCGCATGCTAAATTATTTTAGGGACATTAATCCATAATAGAGCAAATTCTAGATATGGGTTTTTCTCCTCCAAAGGATCCAAAAGATTATCTTTAGAGAGGAAAATTCTTATCTAGATGCTCAAGCTTCTAAAGTGATTTTCATGTCTTTGAGAAATGCAGTTGCTTTGTCGATCTCTCCTTATCGGAATGCTCATGAGCTATGGACCAAGCTTCAAGACAATTATGGTGTGTCCATTGATAGTGAGAATGATTGTTCTCCCTCCACCTCCGGGCGTATGAGTTCTCAACTTCTTCTACCTCACCTACATGTGGCAAGCCACAAATAATGCAATGGTGAGTAGGGATAAATTTCGCAATAATGATAGTGAGCTTCTTATATATGATATTCATCCTATCTTATTGCAATGATTTATCTTTGGACTTAAACACATCTAGCACTATAAATGTTTCACATGCTTGTGTTGATAGTCCTTGCTTCTTCTAAATCGTCAAGTAGATGATCATGACAATAATAATGATGATGAAGAAGATGATGCTTACTTAGTAATAAAGGCCTAATGGTTCTTAATGCTCTTTCAAATAATAAAATGCTTGTGAGAACCTCATGAAATCATGAGCACCCTTGTTGAGCGAGGTTACTATTGAAAATTTGGAAGCTCGTGAAGATGAAAGTCTTAGCCGCGAACGTGATTATGCGAACACGATTGCGGATCTTGAGGAAGCTCTTGAAGAAAACAAACCACCAAGAAATCTCTTGAGGAGACATTTACTCTAGAGTTATCTAAAGTAAATGAAACCCATGATAGAGCTCTCAAGGTGGCTAATGATTTTAAAATAAAAAATGATGAGCTTGTTGTTGAAATTGTTAGACTCCTTGAGGCTAATAAATTTGAAAAGGATGTCAAGTCCTTGGAAGATTCTCTTGCACATCTCACTAAGTCCATGATCAACTCCAAGCTCAATTGCTAAAAGAGCTTCCTACTTGTTCTCCCATTGCTATTAATGTTGATGCTTGTGCTACTAACTCTATTTCTTGTGAAGCATCCATTTTAAAGGAGAATGTTGAGCTAAGGGCTCAACTTAAATTGCTAACTAGCAATTATGAGATATTGGAAGAAAGCCATGAGAAGCTCTCGAGCTCTCATGAGATCTTCTAGTATCTCATGATAAGCTAAAGTTAGCTCATGAGGCTATCGCTACCAAGGTAATATCTAGTGAGCCTCATGTGGACAATGGCACAACTTCTACTAAAAATGCTATAATGCCATGTGCTAGTCCTTGTAATTCTTCATCTCAACCTAGTGGTAAATCATATGTTGAATTACATTTCGTGCCTAGTTGCTCTAACAATGAAGCCTCAACTTCCACTAGTGCTTGTGTAGCTACTAACCTTGTAGGGAAGTCTAAAGAGCACAAGGTACAAGCCACTCTTTGAAGAAAGATGTGGAGAAGCGTCATAAAGGGAAGGCCACACTTGACAACATGTTGAGTGTGCAAAAATCCCCCAATGACAAGAGTGGACTTGGATTCAACTCCAATATCAAGAACAAGTCCAAGAGTAGCAATAAGAAGGGCCAAGAACAAGTCAATCATTCGGCCAAGATTGTTTGCTTCAAGTGCAAAGTTGAAGGGCACCATGTTAGGGATTGCCCAATGAAGAAGAAGCCTCTTAGTGAGAAGCAACTAGGGAAGCGGCCTATGTTCAATCTCATGCTCAATCGAGTTGAACAAGGGCCACCTCCTAAGAAGACTCAAGTTATTGCTCCTCAAGTTGGGAGCCTATTAAGAAGAAAGAGAAAGTCGATGTTGCTACTTATGCGTGAGAAGGATCACTTGGCTTCTTCATGCACTAATGGTACCTATCCAACCCCATAATAATTGATGATGTTTATTCTCTTAGGAAGGATAGGGTTGGCAATGTGTTTGCCAAATATGTGGGAACTCAAAGTGGTGTCAAGAAAAGAACCATTTGGGTTGCCAAGCCTATTGTGACTAACTCTTAGGACCCAACTTGGTTGGGGACCAACAAGCTCAAACTTGATCAATAGGTTGTGTGGAGGATTGGGACTTGGCTATCATTGAAGAATTAAGGGATCTTCATTTTATACACAAGCCAAGCATTGGATTATCATATATCTATCTCATATCCAATGCTCCTTCTTGCGGTAACTTGTATTTAAATTATATATACATTGAAAGTTGCTTGCTCCCTTGCATGTGTTAGTTTTGTTCCTAATGTGCTTGTATATGTTGTGCTTATTACTTACCTTGAGCAATCAAGTTTGTGTATGTTAATGTGCGCTCCATATATGTGTAAACTTTGTGAGTCTTTATTGATCTTGTTGATTTCAATGGCTCTTTTGAGAGATTAATGGACTATCCCATTTTGGGGGAGTGATATGCTTTGTGCACTTCACTAACCTAAAAATGTGTGTACATGAGCCACACCACCTAGTATTGATATTCATATTATCTAGTTACTATGTGGTATGTCATATTCATGAGAAATTCAAATTCTACAATGTCCATTAATTTCTCTAGTTGGTTTTGTTTGCCTCTTGCTTAGATAAAAGAATTATCACATTATGGGGGAGTAATAAGCTATGTGCATATTACAATCCCACAAAATGTGAACATTTGAGGTTTGCCACTTAGATTTGATATTGTAAATTATCTTATTCCTATGTGGCATCTTTGCTCAAACAAGTTCCAATTTTCCTTTTGTGGTTACCCTTTGGCTCTTGTTTGTGTGAGTTTGCTTGGTATGGTTTCCTCTAATATGCATTCCCATATATTATTTGAGAAACCATTTGTTCCATATTATTCTAACCATGGCCTTGCCGGTTGGTTTGAATAGTTGGAACTACCAACAAACTTTATTAAAATATGGTGTTTATTTCTTATCTCTTGCCATATGTTTTATCTTGTGAGGATATTCTTGATACCTCTACACCGGGAAAATAATTCCAAATGGTCATTGTCCTTGGACAATCCATATTTATGTTTGTGATAGAATATTTTTGATTATCCTTACATTGGCATTGGCTTTTATTTGCCCCATCTCTTGCCAAAATATTTATTTTGACTCCCATTGCCTTCCTTGCCTCTTGCATGGATCCTAATTTTCAATTGGTAGTGTTTAGTGTTGTAAATAAAATGAAGTAATGATCCCTTGTGCGTGCATTTTGTATTCAAATGCAAATATCAAAAATAATGCATGAATCTTGGGGGAGCATTCCTTTTATTTAGAACACTATCCTATCTATCAATATTTGATCCTTTCAATTGGCATTTGATTTCTATCGTATGTGTTTATGGAAGACAAATCTTTTCTCTTGATGCTTTGTGCCATCATGAAAAGTGTAGAGGGTGTTTGGTTTATTTGGTGTAACCTTGCTCTCTCTTGGGAGTCTTGCTTTCTCATTTCTTGTTTTATGTTTATCCTATAGAATGAGAAAATCCTTTGAGCATCTTTATGCTCATTGGCCTTGCCTTTGGTACCTTCAATTGGTATTAATTGGGATTTAATATCTCCTCCATAGATATTTGTTTCAATTGATATTTATTGTGGAGTTTTGATACCTTATTACTTTATTTTACTTTACTTGATTCCGGTCAAGTATTATCCTCTTCTTGGTATCTTTCTCCTAGTGGTATCTTATTTTCAATTGGTGTCTTATCTCTCATGTGTTGTTTGATTTGATTCCTATTGATATCTCACTTCATGTGTTGATGTGTTTTGGAATCAATCATTTGTTTGATTTGATTTTCCTCAATCATGTGTTGATTTGGATTTGATATAATTTGGACAACCTTTTTGTGTCACACTTGGTGTGCTCTCTTCTTGGTTTACTTGGTGTTTTTGTCCAAATTGTATCTCATTGGTTCTCGTAAGTCTATGCATGCATATTTACTAGTATATATATTTTATGGCATGCTAGTCTTTCTTGATCCAATATATAGGGTACTCCACCAAATCCTAAATCGGCTAAGATGTGCATGAAATTCAATTTCATATATATGCACATATTTATGTGGAGTGTTTCCTATGTATTGTAGTGTATCTAACTACTATGGAACCCAATGAGTTTGGGAACCATTTTGTACTTGAATTTTTTAGGTACAATGGAGATGCATTGGATGCTTACCTCATTCATAATGAAGGTGTTTACACCATGTGATTATTGGAGTCAAGCTTGATGNATGTGATCATTGTGTGCTGATTGTAATACATTTCATTTGTTGATCTTTACATTAGTGAACCATGGGCTCAGTGTCCCAAGCTGCTGCACAAATTTCCATTTGTTTCTTCATGACCTGCCCAAAAAAATCTGCGGTTTCTCTTGTCTACTCCTAGGAATAACTTTGGAGCATGCCATAAGTTTGTCGAAAGTGACATCATTTTTTGCTTAGCAACCAGCTAGTCTTTAGAAATCGTTTTTCTTACTTGGTCCCTGTATACTGCAGCTTGAGTTCGTTATCAAGAAGCGAGTGGAGGATCTCTCACGGGAGACGCTCTTGTGTTAAGTTTGGTGGCTGGTCCAAGTCGATAAGTGGCTTACTCCGCACTTGTTAACTATGCTAGTTTTTGAAGATTTGTATGTATCATCTAATAATACTAAAAGAAACTCAGCACGTTTTGCCGTGTGGCATGATTTCCCCCCTGTTAATCACATGTGGGTTTGATTTTGGGCCTTATCATGCAGATTAATCTTTGCCCTTTTTGGAGGGGCAAGGGTGTTCAAGTTGATTGCAATGCTCAGCATTTTATACTACAAACCTTCAGTCAGTTTAAGAAAAAAAATATAGTTCTTTAGTCAGAGTGCATTATGTTGCTCCTTTAAACCACGTTAACAAGGATGAAAGCCGAACAATCAATAGTCTGTCCATTTCGTGTTATGATGTTAGTCCAATACCTCCAACATCCAAGGTGTCGTTTTCTCGACAGATCTTTCTAAAAAAAATACTTAATATACATTTTAAGAGGTATAAGAACCTATATCAATCGTAACCATTGCAAATTTTGTAAGAGACAGAATGTTATAAAATCCTGGGATGAATACACACGGAGCAAGTGTAAGTGCAGAATAGCACTACAACCTCAACGAACAAAGTTGAAGTTATCCGGTTACTAGTGGTCTTTCAGAGACGAGGATGGAGGGCAATGGAGATATCTACTCCAATCCGTATTGTCGGATGAAATATCGTGCTTTTATTATTTCACGTGTTTTTTTTTCTTCTCTGGGACCCTTCTGCGGTCAATCAATTGCTTTTCCGTTGGCAGGACGGGACACGTGGTGTCGCTTGGTGTGGTCAGTTTGGTTCTTTTATTTTCGTTCCTTGCCTGTGGTGGCGGTTCTCAAAGGGGAAGAAGGGATAGCCAATCCTAGAACCCTATGGGCTATGGCCATGTCGACCTCCACCTTCTCCCCACCCGCTCCTTCTCATCCCAAACTCCATCGCCTTCATCTTGCCTACCTTGCTGCGACTTCTTGCCCATCGCTGCAGCGCTCCCTAGCCGGTGGATCCCTTCCCTACCGCTTCCAACGGGTTCGCTGTAGGTGCTCGGTCGCCGTCGTGGCCAATGTCAAGGTTGAGGCGGTAGAGGTGGTGGCTTCGCCCAAGTTTCATGACTCGGTGTGGGTTAACGAGCCGCCTTAGCTGGTTCGGGAGCATGAGCGGCGTCGTTGACTGGGTATGGGACACTGTCATAGATGCAGTCATGCAGGTGAGAATACTGGTCACCGTCTTGCCCTCTGTGGCTTTATTCTGGTTCTCGGTCATGTGCTGGGTTCAGCGGAGGAAGCCCCAATGCGACTGTTAGCGGGCGACGGGCTCTGTTCCTGAGGTCGTCATTGTCGAGGGGTGTTGGCACCGGCTCGTTGTTCTTCTTCTTCTTCGCTGAAGTTTTGTGTCGTTCCCCTCTTGTTTGTGAGTTATGTTTCTTGCGGTTCGATTTGGGTCAAAGTGTATGTTGCATGCCTACACCTTATGTGTTGTTGGTCCTGGGGACGGTCTGTCGAGGTTTCTTTGAGACAGATGCCACCATGTGGCTTAGATTGTATGGAGGGCAAGGCGGCATTGGAATCACGTGGGAGTCAACACACGCGAGTTTACCTTGGTTCGGCCCCTCTTATCGAGGTGAAGACCTACTCCTGCTAGATTGGATTGATTTGATAGGGGTATACAAGGTGTCGCAATGGCGGGTTGCGCAAGAGCGTAGATGAACTCCTGCGCAAGGTGTCTAGAGGTGGTAGAAGTTTCTCCCATAGGGTTTCCCGTAGCCGGCTTTATATAGCCAGCTGAAAGAGCATGGTTGCCCCCATATGTTGTTTTGGTAATTAATGACAATCTCTATGGACTAATTTGTGCTTTGAGTTATATTTGCAGTGTTGGTCCATTAGCATGCTTTGAACTCCATATGTTGGAGTCAAGGCTAAAAGAAGAAAAGACCATTTGCTGATCAAGGCCAAGGTGTTTCTCCATGAGCATGAATCAAGAGGAAGATCCTATGTTGCCCATGGAGGATGGCGTCACGTGGTGATCGTCATCAAGATAAAGGCCAAGTGAAGATATGTCGAAGAGTGCCTCTCCCATCTTGGTGTATGGGGGAGCAATATGCGAGGCTTCACCGAGCGGAGCGCAATCAAGAAAGGTGATCCACTTGAGAGGATGTCAAGATCTTCATCATCTAGCTCAAGTGGAATGCGCAAGGCAAAGGTATGATCTTGATAGGGTTTCTATTTTACCGGTCTCGCGGTGTAGTTGGGAGACCGGGTTTTAGGATAGGTAACCGTACTATCAAGAGGGGCTCTCAAGTGAGCTTTAGCGTATCGGTCGTAGAGAGCTCAAACCTTTGCATCCTTGCATTCTTGCAATCATCTTTATTGGTTCTTATTTGGCTCTTATCATGGTGTGGTCTTGGTGCTTTTCGTGCTTGTCATGACAAGACCAAGTTCACCGAAAACGGATTTCGTTGCATCGTCTATTGCGTTTTCGGTGGTGGAGATTTTGCCGATTCACTAAGTGAGGAAAGGTTCACACCTTCCTACCCATACCAAAATCTCCATTGCCTATTCTTATGTGGCTTTTATCTAGATGTGGTTTTAGAGTTTGTCTTGATCTTCAATACAAGCTCAAGTTCATCAAAAACGGATTTCGTATGAAAGACTTATTGCATTTTTTATTTTGGAGGTTTGCCGGTTATTCATTTAGAGAGAGATCTAACATTTCCCCATTTGGTTTTAACCTCCCATGTTGGACTATGATGTTTCTATGCATAATATTGTGGTGCTCGTTGTGGTGATTCCAACGAGTCCAAGTTCATCGAAAACGGAGTCCGGTTGCAAAAGTTATTGTGTTTTCGGTGTCGGCCATTTTATAGACAGACCTGGCCAGCCACTTGGCCGGCCTGGCTGGGCAAATGGCCGGGGCTCCTCTGTAGGGGGCCGGCCATCATGGCCGGGCTACTGGCTGGGCTACGCAACGCCCTGGCCAGCCATTTGGCCAGCTTGGCCAGCCTCGTGCTGTTTGCCTTCAACGGGCAGAATTTTACCCTTCCTATTTAAGGGGTTTCTTCCCCAAATGAACTAGATCTTTTTGCCCAACTCTTGAGCTCATTTTCCTCCATTGTTGCCATCCCTTTGAGCTTTGCTATCTCTCAATCCCTCCAATAGTTCTTGCTAGTTTTTGAGGAAAAGAGAGAGGAGGTCTAGATCCACGTTTACACCGATCGATTTCTCCTCTAAGTGAGGGGAACACTTTGGATCTTGATCTTTGGAGTTTCTTTGTGTTTCTCCTCTTGTTCTTCCTTTTAAATCCCTCCATAGCATTAGTTGCTTTGGTTGGATTTTGGAGAGAAGGACTTGACCACTTAGTGTGTTCTTGCCATTGCCTTAGTTGCATCGGTTTGAGTTCTCCACGGTGATACGTGGAAGTGAAGTTGAGAAGCTTGTTACTCTTGGGTGCTTTGGTGCCTTAGATCTTGTTCCTCTAGGGCACGTTGGTACCCTAAACGGTTATTGATCTCTCGGAGTCTTGGTGGCTCACGGGATTTGTTGGGAGCCTCCAATTAGGTTGTGGAGGGAGGCCCAACCTTGTTCACTTCGGAGCTTTGGTAGCTACGAAGACATTGTCGGGAGCCACCAATTAAGTTGTGGTGTGTGCCTCGGCCTTGGGAATCGAGTCTTGGTGGCTCGGTGCATTTGGTGAAGACCCTCCAACTTGTGGAGTGTGCTTCATCCTTGTAAAGGTTCTAGTTGTCAACCTCAACGGCAACATAGTGACAAGTGCCTCGCCACATTGGTGGTAAGACACAACGGAGATACGGTGTGCCATATCAAGGCTACTCAGTGTTTCACATTGGTGAACACCGCGCCGCTCCAACGGAGACTAGCTTCCATTGGGAAGTGAACTTCGGGATAAATCATCGTCTCCAAAGTGCATCGGTATTTCTATATCCGAGTTTCTTACTTATGCTATTTACTTTGTGATAGCCATAGAGTTTAAAGTTATATATCTTGCTATCACCTAGTTGATTATATTGCTTAGCATAAGTTGTTGGTGCACATAGGTAAACCTAGCTAGTTTAGGTTTTGGCTTGATAAATTAAACGTTAGTTTTATTCCGCATTTATTCAAGCCTTAACTGTAATAATCCCCCCTCTAGGCGACATCCATGTCAATTGGTATCAGAGCGGGTTCTCTCTTTATAGGGCTTCACAGCCTAGAGAGTAAAGATATCGTCTAGTGGTTTAGTGCACAATGCCTCTTTAATATTCGATGGCACTAATTATAATGATTGGAGAAATCGCATGCTAACTTATTTTAGGGACATTGATCCATCTATAGAGCAAATCTTAGATATGGGTTTTCCTCCTCTAAAGGATCCGAAAATATTATCTTTGGAGGATGAGGAAAATTCTTATCTAGATGCTCAAGCTTCTAAAGTTGTTTTCATGTCTTTAAGAAATGCAGTTGCCTTTCGATCTCTCCTTATCGGAGTGCTAACAAGCTATGGACCAAGCTTCAAGACAATTATGGTGTGTCCATTGATAGTGAGAATGATTGTTCTCCCTCCATCTCCGGGCGTAATGAGTTCTCAACTTCTTCTACCTCACCTACATGTGGCAAGCCACAAAACAATGCAATGGTGAGTAGGGATAAATTTTGCAATGATGATAGTGAGCTTCCTATAGATGATATTTCATCTCTATCTTATTGCAATTATTTATATTTGGACTTAAACACATCTAGAACTATAAATGTTTCACATGCTTGTGTTGATAGTCCTTGCATATCTTCTAAATCGTCAAGTAGTGATGATCATGACAATAATGATGATAATGAAGAAGATGATGCTTACTTTAATAAGAAAGGTCTAATGGTTATTAATGCTCTTTCAAAGAATGAAAATGCTTGTGAGAACCTACATGAAATCATGAGCACCCTTGTTGAGCGAGGGTTTACTATTGAAAATTTGGAGGCTCGTGAAAATGAAAGCCTTAGCCGCGAACGTGATTATGCAAACACGATTGCGGATCTTGAGGAAGCTCTAGAAGAAGAACAAACCACCAAGAAATATCTTGAGGAAACATTTACTCTAGAGTTGTCTAAAGCAAATGAAACCCATGATAGAGCTCTCAAGGTGGCTAATGGTTTTAAAATAAAAAATGATGAGCTTGTTGTTGAAATTGTTAGACTCCTTGAGGCTAATGTGAAATTTGAAAAGGATGTCAAGTCCTTTTGGAAGATTCTCTTGCACATCTCACTAAGTCTCATGATCAACTCCAAGCTCAATTACTAAAAGAGCTTCATACTTGTTCTCCCATTTCTATTAATGTTGATGCTTGTGCTACTAACTCTATTTCTTGTGAAGCATCCATTTTAAAGGAGAATGTTGAGCTAAGGGCTCAACTTAAATTGCTAACTAGCAATTATGAGATATTGGAAGAAAGCCATGAGAAGCTCTTGAGCTCTCATGAAGATCTTCTCGTATCTCATGATAAGCTAAAGTTAGCTCATGAGGCTAATGCTACCAAGGTATTATCTAGTGAGCCCCATGTGGACAATGGCACAACTTCTACTAAAAATGCTATAACTCCATGTGCTAGTCCTTGTAATTCTTCATCTCACTCTAGTGCCAAATCATATGTTAATTACATTTTGTGCCTAGTTGCTCCAAGAATGAAGCTTCAACTTCCACTAGTACTTGTGTACCTACTAACCTTGTAGGGAAGACTAAAGAGCACAAGGCACAAGCCACTTCTTTGAAGAAAGATGTGGAGAAACGTCATAAAGGGAAGTCCACACTTGACAACATGTTGAGTGTGCAAAAATCCCCCAATGACAAGAGTGGACTTGGATTCAACTCCAATATCAAGAACAAGTCCAAGAGTAGCAATAAGAAGGGCCAAGAACAAGTCAATCACTCGGCCAAGATTGTTTGCTTCAAGTGCAAAGTTGAAGGGCATCATGTTAGGGATTGCCCAATGAAGAAGAAGCCTCTTAGTGAGAAGCAATTAGGGAAGCGGCCTATTGTTCAATCTCATGCTCAACCTCGGGTTGAACAAAGACCACCTCCTAAGAAGACTCAAGTCATTGCTCCCCAAGTTGAGGAGCCTATTAAGAAGAAAGAAAAGAGTCGATATTGCTACTTATGCCGTGAGAAGGGCCACTTGGCTTCTTCATGCACAAACGGTACTCTATCCAACCCCATAATTATTGATGATGTTTATTCTCTTAGGAAGCATAGGGTTGGCAATGTGTTTGCCAAATATGTGGGAACTCAAAGTGGTGTCAAGAAAAGAACCATTTGGGTTGCCAAGCCTATTGTGACTAACCTCTTAGGACCCAACTTGGTTGGGGACCAACAAGCTCAAACTTGATCAATAGGTTGTGATGGAGGACATTGGAGACTTGGCTATCCTTGAAGAATTAAGGGATCTTCTTGATTATTATTTCCACAAGCCAAGTCATTTGGATCATATTGTCATATCTCATATCCAATGCTCCTTCTTGCGGTAACTTATATTTAAATTATATATACATTGAAAGTTGCTTGCTCCCTAGCATGTGTTAGTTTTGTTCCTAGCATGTGCTTGTATATATTGTGCTTATTACTTACCTTGAGCAATCAAGTTTGTGTATGTTAATGTGCGCTCCATATATGTGTAAACTTTGTGTTGAGTCCTTATTGGATCTTGTGTTGATTTCAATGGGCTCTTTTGAGAAATTAATGGACTATTCCATTTTGGGGGAGTGATATGCTTTGTGCACTTCACTAACCTAAAAATGTGTGTATATGAGTAACACCACCTAGTATTGATATATCAAGATTATCTAGTAACTATGTGGTGTGTCATGCTCATGAGAAATTCAAATTCTATAATGTCTATTAATTATCTCTATTTTATTTTATTTGCCTCTTGTTAAGAAGAAATGAATTATCACATTGTGGGGGAGCAATACGCTATGTGCATATTACAATCCCATAAAATGTGAACATTTGAGGCTTTGCCACCTAGATTTGATATTGTAAATTATCTTATTTCTATGTGGCATATTAGCTCGAACAAGTTCCAATTTGCTTTTTAGCTATCCTTGGACTCTTGTTTGTGTGAGTTTGCTTGGTATGGTTTCTCTCTAATATGCATTCCTATATATTATTTGAGAAACCATTTGTTCCATATTATTCTTACCATGGCCTTGCCGGTTGGTTTGAATAGTTGAAACTACCAACAAACCTTATTTAAATATGGTGTCTTATTTCTTATCTCTTGCCATATGTTTTATCTTGTGAGGATATTCTTGGATACCTCTATCACCGGGAAAATAATTCCAAATGGTCATTGTCCTTGGACAATCCATATTTATGTTTGTGATAGAATATTTTTTGATTATCCTTACCAAAATATTTATTTTGACTCCCTTTGGCTTCCTTGCCTCTTGCATGGATCCTAAATTTAAATTGGTAGTGTTTAGTGTTGTAAATAAAATATGAAGAGTAATGATCCCTTGTG
This sequence comes from Puccinellia tenuiflora, assembly GCA_012064385.1. Classification (NCBI taxonomy): domain Eukaryota; kingdom Viridiplantae; phylum Streptophyta; class Magnoliopsida; order Poales; family Poaceae; genus Puccinellia; species Puccinellia tenuiflora. The sequence goes on from QRDG01000381.1 coordinate 1,587,862, forward strand.
CGTGCATTTTGTATTCAAATGCAAATATCAAAAATAATGCATGAATCTTGGGGGAGCATTCCTTTTATTTAGAACACTATCCTATCTATCAATATTTTATTCTTTCAATTGGCATTTGATTTCTATCGTATGTGTTTATGGAAGACAAATCTTTTTCTCTTGATGCTTTGTGCCATCATGAAAAGTGTAGAGGGTGCTTGGTTTATTTAGTGTAACCTTGCTCTCTCTTGGGAGTCTTGCTTTCTCATTTCTTGTTTTATGCTTATCCTATTGAATGAGAAAACCCTTTGAGCATGTCTCTTTCTTTTATCTTATATGCTCATTGGCCTTGCCTAGGTACCTTCAATTGGTATTAATTGGAATTGAATATCTCCTTCATAGATATTTGTTTCAATTGATATTTATTGTGGGAATTTTGATACCTTATTACTTTATTTTACTTTACTTGATTCCGGTCAAGTATTATCCTCTTCGTGGTATCTATTTCACTTAGTTGGTATCTTATTTTTAATTGGTGTCTTATCGATCATGTGTTGCTTTGATTCGATACCTTTTGATATCACACTTCATGTGTTGATGTGTTTTGGAATCAATCATATGTTGATTTGATTTTTCCTCAATCATGTGTTGATGTGGATTTTGATATAATTTGGACAACCTTTTTGTGTCACACTTTGGTGTGCTCTCTTCTTGGTTTACTTGGTGTTTTGTCCAAATTGTATCTCATTTGGTTCTTGTAAGTCCATGCATACATATTTACTAGTATATTTATTTTATGGCATGCTAGTCTTTCTTGATCCAATATATAGGGGATACTCCACCAAATCCTAAATCGGCTAAGATGTGCATGAAATTTAATTTCATATCTATATGCACATACTTATGTGGAGTGTTTCCTATGTATTGTAGTGTATCTAACTACTATGGAACCCAATGAGTTTGGGAACCATATTGTACTTGAATTATGTTTTAGGTACAATTGAGAAGCGTTGGATGCTTGCCTCATTCTTAAGGAAAGTGGTCTCACCATGTGATTTTAGGAGTCAAGCTATGATGACTAACAAAAGATCATCTTCGTCATCACCAATGCATCTCGGTAACAAGTATCTATCTCATGCATATCTTTCTTGTATTCAACCGTGTGTAGGTTGCCTCTTGGCATGAAAACTTTAATGTACAATTGTTGTGGTTTTGGATTATTTCCTTCACTTGGTATATCCTTGTGATATTTGTGATGAAATTGCAAAAACCTTCCTTCAATTGGTATTATTTCTTTGTGATACTTGTTGCCTATCTCAAAGCATTTCCACTATCTCTTGTTCCCTTAGTGATATGTGTGATGCATTTGATGTGTTTGAAGTTCATTTATATACAATGAGATAAATTTGAGCTATGTGATATGCTTTTAAGCAATAATCTTTGTTTGTGTATTCATGACTTCCTTTTGGTTACCATGATCTCCTTTTCTTTGACCATTTTATATGTGTAAGTTTCTTTGTTGATGTATATCATTAACGATTTGTCTACTTAGAAACCTATACATATGAGAGAGGTCACCTTTTATTTGGTATCCTATTTTTCTTTGGTGGCTCCAAGTTTGTCTCGTGAGTGCTTGTCTTATTTCTATTCGCATCTTTGCACACTCACATTTTATTGAAGATTCTTCTCTTCATGCTTATCACGGTTAGTATGTTGATTTTGTTGGCTAAATGTTCTCACTAGCTCTTGGTTTTTTCGATTGGTTTTAATTTCCAATTGGTATCCTTGAGCTTGTGAACATATTCTTTTTGAAAAATCTTCTTTGTAAGTTGTGTGTGTCAATACTTGATATATAACTTATCTCCACTTGGTTAAGACTATGTGTCTTACCAAATTGATTATCTTGTCACACACACATACTCTTGGTTGGGACTTTATTGATAGTTTCTCTTAATTGGTATCTCCTTATGGCTCAACCACATATTTGGTGCAAGTGCTTTGTTTTGCTTTAATTTTTACATCCTTGCACTTGGTGAGTGTTCTAGATGATTTTGGGGGAGTGAGGATTCCATATTTGTGCACTTCTCAATAGTGCATGAACATTGGGGAGCTTCTCTATTTTTATTTAGAACTCTCGGTTTGGATCTTCTTGATTGCTTTTCTCCTTTGTGGAGATGTTTAGAATGATTTCATCCTTTTGCAATCTTTGGATCCTCAATATAGTTTGATTTCCTCTATTATTCGTCAACGGATATGTGCATTTGATTTCACTCATATCTTGAGAAATGTATACCTTGTGGAGGAACTCATATTATATTGGCCTTCTAAATTTTTCTTCCCATTTCGGCAATCGATGCCAATGGGGGAGAAGTTTAGAGGGTTTAAGGGAATTTGGCTTTATGCTTTAGTTTGGTTCTTAAGCATTTGCCTCTCATGCTCATGCATCCTTGCATGTTCGTCTTGCAAGGTTGTTTAATTCATTATATAAACCCTCTTAAAAGGGATTGTCATCAATTACCAAAATGGGGGAGATTGAAAGAGCATGGTTGCCCCCATATGTTGTTTTGGTAATTAATGACAATCTCTATGGACTAATTTGTGCTTTGAGTTATATTTGCAGTGTTGGTCCATTAGCATGCTTTGAACTCCATATGTTGGAGTCAAGGCTAAAAGAAGAAAAGACCATTTGCTGATCAAGGCCAAGGTGTTTCTCCATGAGCATGAATCAAGAGGAAGATCCTATGTTGCCCATGGAGGATGGCGTCACGTGGTGATCGTCATCAAGATAAAGGCCAAGTGAAGATATGTCGAAGAGTGCCTCTCCCATCTTGGTGTATGGGGGAGCAATATGCGAGGCTTCACCGAGCGGAGCGCAATCAAGAAAGGTGATCCACTTGAGAGGATGTCAAGATCTTCATCATCTAGCTCAAGTGGAATGCGCAAGTCAAAGGTATGATCTTGATAGGGTTTCTATTTTACCGGTCTCGCGGTGTAGTTGGGAGACCGGGTTTTAGGATAGGTAACCGTACTATCAAGAGGGGCTCTCAAGTGAGCTTTAGCGTATCGGTCGTAGAGAGCTCAAACCTTTGCATCCTTGCATTCTTGCAATCATCTTTATTGGTTCTTATTTGGCTCTTATCGTGGTGTGGTCTTGGTGCTTGTCGTGCTTGTCATGACAAGACCAAGTTCACCGAAAACGGATTTCGTTGCATCGTCTATTGCGTTTTCGATGGTGGAGATTTTGTCGATTCACTAAGTGAGGAAAGGTTCACACCTTCCTACCCATACCAAAATCTCCATTGCCTATTCTTATGTGGTTTTATAGCTTGTCTTGATCTTCAATACAAGCTCAAGTTCATCAAAAACGGATTTCATATGAAAGACTTATTGCGTTTTTGATTTTGGGGGTTTGCCGGTTATTCATTTAGAGAGAGATCTAACATTTCCCCATTTGGTTTTAACCTCCCATGTTGGACTATGATGTTTCTATGCATAATATTGTGGTGCTCGTTGTGGTGATTCCAACGAGTCCAAGTTCATCGAAAACGGAGTCCGGTTGCAAAAGTTATTGCGTTTTCGGTGTCGGCCATTTTATAGACAGACCTGGCCAGCCACTTGGCCGGCCTGGCTGGGCAAATGGCCGGGGCTCCTATGTAGGGGGCCGGCCATCATGGCCGGGCTACTGGCTGGGCTACGCAATGCCCTGGCCAGCCATTTGGTAGCTTGGCCGGCCTCGGGCTGTTTGCCTTCAACGGGCAAAATTTTACCCTTCCTATTTAAGGGGTTTCTTCCCCAAATGAACTAGATCTTTTTGCCCAACTCTTGAGCTCATTTTCCTCCATTGTTGCCATCCCTTTGAGCTTTGCTATCTCTCAATCCCTCCAATAGTTCTTGCTAGTTTTTGAGGAAAAGAGAGAGGAGGTCTAGATCCACGTTTCCACCGATCGATTTCTCCTCTAAGTGAGGGGAACACTTTGGATCTAGATCTTTGGAGTTTCTTTGTGTTTCTCCTCTTGTTCTTCCTTTTAAATACCTCCATAGCATTAGTTGCTTTGGTTGGATTTTGGAGAGAAAGACTTGACCACTTAGTGTGTTCTTGTCATTGCATTAGTTGCATCGGTTTGAGTTCTCCACGGTGATACGTGGAAGTGAAGTTGAGAAGCTTGTTACTCTTGGGTGCTTTGGTGCCCTAGAGCTTGTTCCTCTAGGGCATGTTGGTATCCTAGACGGTTGTTGATCTCTCGGAGTCTTGGTGGCTCACGGGATTTGTTGGGAGCCTCCAATTACGTTGTGGAGGGAGGCCCAACCTTGTTCGCTTCGGAGCTTTGGTAGCTACGAAGACATTGCTGGGAGCCACCAATTAAGTTGTGGTGTGTGCCTCGGCCTTGGGCATCGAGTCTTGGTGGCTCGGTGCATTTGGTGAAGACCCTCTAACTTGTGGAGTGTGCTTCATCCTTGTAAATGTTCTAGTTGTCAACCTCAACGGCAACATAGTGACAAGTGCCTCGCCACATTGGTGGTAAGACACAACGGAGATACGGTGTGCCATATCAAGGCTACTCGGTGTTTCACATTGGTGAACACCGCGCCGCTCCAACGGAGACTAGCTTCCATTGGGAAGTGAACTTCGGGATAAATCATCGTCTCCAAAGTGCATCGGTATTTCTATATCCGAGTTTCTTACTTATGCTATTTACTTTGTGATAGCCATAGAGTTTAAAGTTATATATCTTGCTATCACCTAGTTGATTATATTGCTTAGCATAAGTTGTTGGTGCACATAGGTAAACCTAGCTAGTTTAGGTTTTGGCTTGATAAATTAAACATTAGTTTTATTCCGCATTTATTCAAGCCTTAACCGTAATAATTTTAAATCGCCTATTCACCCCCCCCCCCCCCTCTAGGCGACATCCGTGTCCTTTCACCAGCCGGCAAGGGTTTACAATATACCCAGGTAGGTTAAGCAACCGACTAACAATCCGGCTAGGGTTAGGTTACGTGGAGCGTAATCCTTCCTCTACCACCGGCTTCTGTTGAACCTGTCCTTGTATTGAGCCGGCCCATTGGGTGTCGAACCAGGCCTACTACCCGGAGGGGGTCCTTCGGGTGGGCCTTGATCCACCTAGGTCTTGTGTTCCGACTCGTCGGGTTGAGCCTTCGGGTATTTGACATGGGCACACCCATTGGGTCCCCGCTTCGAGAGTATCCGCTACGACGCAGTCGAAGGCCTATCAGATGGCCCATCCAAACTCGCCCAAGCCCACATGGAGGCTACGGATGGGCCAAGCAACCGATCCTTCTAGAGCATGAACAATGCGTGACGCGCAAGACTAGGAAATTAGGGTTTCCCCTACCTTGTAACCTACTCGGTCACGGGTACCCGGGACCCAGCCTCCTATATAAAGCCTTGGAGGGGCCGCTGAGCAGGGGATCCCGCAACTCAGATCTAATATGCACCACCATAGTAAAAGGACAAGGATGTCGTCTAGAGGGGGGGTGAATAGGCGATTTAAGCTTTTCCGGTTTAAGGCTTGATAATTGCGGAATAAAACTAGGTGCTTAAATTAACAAGCCAACAACCTAAATAAACTAGGTTCACCTATGTGCAACAACAATTTATGCTAAGCAAGATAACAACATGGTGATAGCAAGATATAATACTTCAAGCATGAAGGCTATCACAATGTAAATTGCATAAGTAAAGATCTCGGGTATAGAAATAACCGAGGCACGCGGAGACGAGGATGTATTCCCGAGTTCCTCCTTGTTAAGGGAGTACGTCTCATTGGAGGGGTGTGAGCTCGCTACAAAGGCCTACTCAAGACGCCACAAAAGGCCTCACCCTATTCTCCGATGGACCTCACCCCAAGGGTTAGGTTTACTTTCCACTATCAGAAACCTTAAAGGTGGAATCTGGAGCCTTTACAACTATCTTGGGGCACACACCCACAACTCAATCGGGGGCTCCCAAATCTTGCCCGAAGCTTCACAACTCGAAGTCTTCGCGACACCACCAACCGTCTAGGGTACACAATGCACCCAAGAGGCACAAGCTCTTGGGAACACAATGCACCCAAGAGTAACAAGCTTCTCAAACTTCAACTTCCACAAAGCTTCGTGGAGACAGCAAACCGATGCACCAAATGCAATGGCAAGAACACACTAAGTGGTCAAGTCCTTCTCTCCGAAATCCAACCAAAGCAACTAATGCTAGGGAGGTATTTGAGAGGAAGAACAAAGGAGAAACACAAAACAACTCCCAAGATCTAGATTCAAAGGGTTCCCCTCACTTAGAGGAGATATGGTTTGGTAGAAATGTAGATCTAGATCTCCTCTCTCTTTTCCCTCTAAAAGGAGGCAAGAATCATGGAGGGAGGGAGAGAAAGCAAGCTCTCAAAAGGTCAACAATGGAGGAGAGAGAGAGTGACAAGAGTTGTTCAAGAGCTTAGGAAAACCGTTGGGGAAGAAGCCCCTTTATAGCTCTTTGAAAACTAGCCGTTTTTGGGCAGGAAACGAGGTTGCCAAATCATCCGGCGTTTTTCTTGCTGGATGGTCTGGCACCTGTGAGCAGATCCTGTTCAACGCAGAAAACAGGCCTCTAAATGATCTCAAATGAAAAAGTGCAAAACACGAAACTTGTGCGCATTTTAAATACGAACAACTTTGCTTTTTATGAATTTTTCATCGGAGGTCATATGCGGGCTACAGATTCGAAAAACCTGAACAGGTAGAAAAGAAACTGAACAAAAACTGAAGATACGAAATTTCCCGACGGAGCCAGATCGTCTGGCAAAACTGCCAGATATCCGGCAAAGAAACAGAGAGCAGCCAGATGGCTGCCGGATATATCCGGCACCTATCCGGCGGGCATTCCCCGCCAGACCGTCCGGCAAATATCCCGACGGATGATCCGGCGCCACAAAAACAGCAAAACGGGTTTTACCAAAAACATGATATCTTTTTCATCCGGACTCCGTTTTCGATGATTTTGGTCTCGTTGGAATCGTAACAACGAGCTCTACAAGATTATGCATAGAAACATCATAGTCCAATAATATATGATAAAAAAATGGTGAAATGATAGACCTCTCTCTTGTAAACCGGAAACACCATATCTTTTGCAAATGAAGTCCGAATGACGTGAAACCAATTTTGTTGGAAAGAGGACGACAAATGCTAGCCAATAACAAGTGAAAATATTGAAACCAAGAAAGGAAAAAATTTCAAAGTGTTGGAATGGTGAACCTTCCATACGGATGAATCGACAAAATCTCCAACACCGAAAACGCAATAGAAGACACATATGAAAACCGTTTTCGGTAATCGGCCTTGTCATGACAAGCACCAAGACCACACCACGATAAGAGCCAAATAAGAACCAATAAAGATGATTGCAAGGATGCAAAGGTTTGATTTCTCCATGAACGATATGATCAAGATACTCGGTCGAGAGCCCCTCTTGATAGTACGGCTATCTATCCAATAACCCGGTCTCTCAACTAACAACATGAGACCGGTAAAATAGAAAACCTATCAAGATCATACCTTTGCCTTGCGCATAATCCACTTGAGCTAGATGATGACGATCTTTACTCCCTCAAGATGGACCATCTTTCTTGAATGCGCTCCGCTCGGTGAAGACTCACATATTGCTCCCCCATACACCAATATGGGAGAGACACTCTTTGTCACGTCTTCACTAGGCCATTAACTTGTGTGTTGATCATCTTGCACTTAGCCTTGATCAACAAGAAATCTTCTTCCCTTACTCTTGACTCCATATATGGAGATCAAGCAACGCATATGGACACCTACAAATATAGCTTAATACAAACATTAGTCCATAGAGATTGTCATTAATTACCAAAACCACACATGGGGGCAACCATGCACTTTCACATAGCCAATCTTGACGACCTTGTATCCTCAAAATCAATACAACCAGACAAGCAGGAAGTAGGGTGTTACCCTCCAGGGGGGCATGTACCTGGGTAAACTCGCCTCCTTGTTCGCCGACGATACCACCACCATGTACTTCTCATCTCAAAACCAAAGTCCCTCATGGAGGGGCACTGTCGTGATCACCCCACGACATTTGGCGCCGTCTGTGGGAAAGCTAGGTGATGGAGTCACGATTTCGACGACTTTGATCTCGGCGGTCTTCGACTCGTCGATCTCAGGGGAACCAATCTACTTCGTCTCCCTATGCTTCACACCACATATGCCGGCTCTCGCCAGGCCTTCGACGTCCTCCTCGAGGGCATATATCTGACGTTAGGAGACTTCCGCTTCTGTAACATCCCAAATTTATAATAAGAATTAACAAGACCGAAAATTCAGAACCAACAAAAACTTTTTGAAATTTCTTCACTACTGATTGTGTTTTCCTTTATATCGTTCTGTTTGGCCTTGTGTGACTTGATGTTGATGTTGTTTGACTAGTAAGTATTAATCGAAGAACCCAACCCAAGTAAAAATATATTAAACTTGTTGCTCATGTTATGACAAGAGTAGATTCCATATATCTTTTCCAATCTTATTTTGGCCAAGTCTATTTCAATGATGTTTGATTTCAGCAACAAATAAAATACCCTTTAGTTGAGAAGGTAAAAGTATTTCCAAAATTATGTGTTCCCAAAAATATGGAGATCTATATGTTATCTCCTATCTATTGCCAACCATGATATTTTGCATGTATATGCAACTCCCATTTTCATAAACTCTGATTTCCACTCCATTTGAAAACAACACTAGTGGGAAGTATATTACCCCACATATTTCCCTTCTCAACCTTTTTTTTGGAAAACAATTAAGTTATGAGTTGAGACATTTCTTTAAACATCATCTTGTCATAATTGAGTGTGATCATTTTTTATAAGATATTACTATTAATTATGGAAATGGTGGTGTGATAAATTCATATGGTTTGAATTGTGTGGTCATGATTGTGATGTGAGTATTGTGTGTTTTGATGTGTGTGTTTGCTAAATAAAATTATGAAGAGAAGAAAAGAAACAAAAGCAAAGCATCAACACATAAAATAATGGGACAAGTGCCACACAAATTTCTCTAAGTGAGAAATTAGTATTTTCTTTTAAACCAAAAATCAGTGGGGTGACATGAAGATCACCTTCACATTTCTCTTGTATCTTTTCCCTCTTCAAAATCTATTTTTCAAAATTCCAAATTTAAAATTTATTTCTTTCTTTATTAATTTGAATCACAAAATGTGCTATGATGCACTTACCAAAAAAATCTCATCATAGCACCACAAATCATTATTAATATATATGAAGTCAATGGTGGAAACCATTTTCAAAAATTCGAATTTAAAATTGGTTGTGACATTTGGTCGAACAGGTGGTGAGCACCACCCTGTTCTTCCCAAACCAAAGAACTCCGAATCAAATAGATGGATTCGGGTTGTTGTTCTTCGATTCCTTGCACCACTCCACTCCTCTCAACCTCACGGACCTCCCTAGCACCTCGAACCAGCACGGGAGCCACCCTAGTCATCGCAGTGGTCGCCGTTCATCACCGTGGCCAGGGAGCACGCGCTCCTGTGGCCATGCCGCGCTACCGCTCCTGTGGAGGAGACCACCCCGCCGCCTAGCTAACCTAACGCCGCACCCTACCACCCCACCTGCCCCCTCTCGCGCCCGCACCACGCCCAGCAAGAACCCAAGCCCGCCGGGAACTCGCCACCCGTGCGTGCCGTGCACCGCCAAATCGCTCCCGAGGCCGTCCCCCACAACCGCGCATGCCCAGCTCGCCTCCATGCCACCCGCCGTGCCCCTCCGTAGCCCAGCACCGTAGCCGCCCCCGCACCGTCCCTATGGCGAGCCTAGTCGCCCGCTGGACCGCCCCAGCACCGTGTCCACCATGGACCGAGCTCCGGTTATAAAAGAAGCCGCCCCGAGCTCCAATTCCACCACGCCACCCCCATCGCCACTGTCCTTTCTCCACCACTCCACCCTCTCTCGTGCACCGCCAGGAGGGCGGAATCGCTGCCGCAGGGCTGCTGCTGCCCTGCATCGTCCTCGGAGCTCCGCCACTGCCGAGGTGGTCGACGACCAATTCGTGGCCGTGCGGCCACTCCCTCTCTTTCTTTTCCTCCCCTGACCCTCTGCCATGCTCCACCGCCACCGTACACTCACACCCTCGCCGTATTTTGCATAGGGACGCTGCCAGGAGCTCGCCGTCGACATCCCGTGTCCGCGGAGGAGGAGCTGCTCGCCGCCGACGAACCAGACCACCCCAGCACCTGCAACTCGCCCCAGCATTTTCCCCTCGCCTCCGCCGCCGATCTGCAACCTCTCCACCCTCTCCCGAGCCCCCTAGGTGAGCCTCCGTCCACCACCGTGCCGCCGGCGCGGTGGCGCCGCCGATTTTAGGTCGCCCCCGGTGATTTGAACGTGGACCGTTGGATCGAGATCCAACGGCCGCGTACCGATTCGTTTATTTTCTGAAATACTGCTAAGTCCAGAAAAGCAGTTTAGATTAGCTAGCTTTGACCGCTAATTTTGGAAAATCCACTGCGCCAAAATTTACAAACTTTATATGGTTGGAAAGAGCTAGATTCATAGATTCATATGCAAGTCTTGTATGTCCAAAATGATTAGTCTAGCACCCTTGAATAAATAGGCAAAGTAGCTATGTTCTCTCTGTTTTCAGAGAACTTCTGAAGAACAGACATTTAGTTCTGTTTTGATCTGTTAGTAGTAATTTGTCTAATTTTATTTAGGAGATCTTCTTAGCACAGCATGTTAGTATGGTTAGTGTACTGTCATGAGCAAGTAGTTTGAACCCTGAAATAAAATCTGGCTAAAATATTTAAATTGGACAAAGTAGCTAATCAGTTTAGCTCAACACCTGCAATAACAGAACATAGCCCTTTTCCCATGCAAATCACTAATTAACCAGAGGCCTAAAAATAGCAAACTAAAATCTTGTAGCAAGTACAACATGCCATCTTCACATTGATGCAGGCCATGATCATGTAGGGTAATTCCCTGATTCAAAATCAAAATGACAAATGTGCTAATTGATAAACTTAAAATAGGTAAATTTCTCTATCAGAAATTTGATTAGAACTTTGAAAAGGAATATCTTGAGATCTAGGAATCTAAAAATAGCAAATGAAAATGTTCTGGAAAGCTTATGAAATTATCTAACTAACTAAAGTGGTTTCACCCCATTTAGATTAATTAATAAATAATGATATTCAAAATGCCACAGAAGGTATAAAACCTAAATTTGTTTGTTTCTGATACTCTATTAACTCAAATGAGGTCAAACCAATTCTGTTAGCTCACATTTAAACAATACTAGTTACCCCTAAAAGAATTTAATTTTTGAAGACAATTACCGTGAGTAATAGCAAAAACTATATTATTGACTTGCTGGAGTAAAACATTTATACAGGGAGTTTAATACCTCAAATTGAATTAAATCCAATTGGGTTTTCTTCTATATATCAGTAGCTATCTGTAGAATTTTAATTCATATTTTTGTGACCAATAGAACCCAAGTTATGCAATTAAACATGAAACCCTAGTTTCTGCCATAATTGTGATACAATTAAATAATTGTTAATTAAATTAATTTGAAACCAAATTGTGTTATCTTGTGTGTTCAGTAGCTAATTGTGATGTTATGTTGATTGTGATGTGATACTTGATTGTTTAGTTTAGTGATTGTTTGCTTGTATTGTTTGTTTATCGATTAGACGAGAACGTTGCCGGAGTCTACGAGGAAGGAGATTACTTCGAGCAGCAGGAACCCGAGCACTTTGTTGAGCAAGGCAAGCTACTCCGCTGAGCTTGCATTTACATACTTCTAATTTGATTACATGCAATATTCCAAAGTAGTGATAATGGTTTTGAAGAGCCTTTTTACAAAAGACCTGAAAACTACTTTGCCACCCTATGTAGAATGTAGAGTAGATACTTACAACTATAGGATGGGAAAAATATGATTTATTCCAATCTCCTTTTTAAAGTACCTAGTTGTTTATGACATGCCGAAATGTCGGTGTTGAAGTGGAGATTTGGTGAATGGTGGTGTTTATGAAAAAGATTGCACATTGTGTCCTAGTACCATGACGACCAGCCAATAACCTGTGCGACCACATCTACCCAAATATGGGAACGGGCGTAGTCATATAGTTTGCTCATATTAGTATGGGATGCCTCAACAACGAGGATGACCTCGTTCCATGAGGGGATGAGCATTGCGACTCTAACGCCTGACCTGGGTTCTAGCAATCTGATGGATGGAGAATCGAAGGGCTTCGGCTCGCCGGGCAGAACTACGAGTCCTCACATCTAGGTTCCTCGACGGGGGATCCTTTACTAGGTGTCGAAGGAATGGTGAAATCGTAGCGGTAGGGTCCTATACTAGCATGAGCAAAGGAAAGGCTATGGCCGGTGGCTCAACTTCGCATACACCTTGTATGGCGGGACGTGGCTGACACGATGAGTTACCGGATGGGTGTGGGAAAAGCGTGCTACCTCTGCAGAGGGTAAAAACTATTCGAATAGCCGAGTCCTCGGATATGGACAGTTGGGAGGCTGTACAAGACCATGTGCTAAGTTTTGCTAAAATATGCAAGATGTGGAAAAGTGGAAATGTTATTACCCAACTATACCAAATGGAGTGGTATGAGTTGTGGAGGTAAAAGGGACCATGATGAGTTGTGGTCGGGAAAAAGGAGGAGTTTTGGATGAATAATAAAATTGTGATTCTCCCTAAAGATAGTAGTGAATCTCTTCTTACCTTTTCAACAAAGATATAGAGATATCTAGATAAATAAAAGTGTAGTAGAAAACAACTCAAAACTGCTGCATACTCAGTAGAGGAGTAGTTTGCGAGTACAATTCCCATTGTACTCATATTGGTTTCGTCCCTGGCTATTGTCTTAGCCAGATTTTAAGTAAGGGCAGCTTGAAGAAGAGGACGGAAATGACGTCAATGCGAACTAGGGCGCTTCCCAGTCAGTTGCCTGTAGGGTTAAGGCGAATGACTTGGGCTCCACGTTGTTTGGTGATTCCGCTGCAAGTACCTATTGAAGATTATGACTTCAGTCAAGTAAGTAAATTCCTTCGGTATTTATGGATGTTCTTTGATTACCAGTTTGATTGTGCTCAGCGACACACTGATCATGGGATCGCTGATGTAGGCACAAGGGTATTTCGGACGGCTAGTCCGGGGTCCCCACAGACTTGGTATCAGAGCAATCCTGACTGTAGGAGACCTTAGTTAGCATGGACGTTAGTTAGGTAAGCAAATATTTTTGTTAAAAATATATTACTACCAAAATATATTTTTATCTATAGAAGTCCGAAAATGGCTTCGCTCTTCTCATCTCCTCAAATATTTCAAAGTCTTACCCCTCTATTTTAAGATTTTCCAAGGAATCTTCTATTACCTCTTACCCGTTCAAAACCAAGAGTATACTTGACGATGAACCCAAGTGAGACTTAATTAGTTAGCAACCACAAGAAGAAGCTTCCATCACAAATACTCAACATTCAACCTCAGGGTGATTGATTTACAAATGCCAAGATCGTCAATGTCAACAAAGCAAGAGACCTCTGAAGACCTCAGCTCAACATCAACAATTCTACTCAAGTTGCAACTTCGACGATCTCAATTTCTCCAGCTGAAGACTAAGGCGATAAAATGAAGACTTCACCAACCATGTTTAACAAAGACCCATAGGAAAACTTATGATAGGAACTTTGGTTACCCCGACTACCACGAGTATTAGGCGTCCGTTGGTACTAGACGTACCTTGTGTGCACCTTGCTTGTGTGTACTCTGCTTGTGTGTTGTTTGTGAGATGGAAAAAAATATATATCTATAAAAAAATTACCTCTTCGCCATAGTTGTACCTTGTTGCGGATGTAAACCCGCCAAGGAAAATCTTTCTAAAATATTTTTCCCTCTCATCTAAACCATCTCCCGTTAAGATCTGACAGTTCCGCAAGATACAAAAGACCCCCGATCCTTAGCCACATAGCCGGAAATTTTTGTAACCTAACTAACAAGTCAGACAATGGACTTCATGCACCATCTGGAGCAAGTGCGTCAAGATCTTGAAGGAAACTGCAATTGCACGCCAACCTCGTGAAGACACGAGCCCCACCTCACAAAACTAACTTGTGAGATTACAAGAACACCACACTAACTTATCGTATCTAACTTTAGGTTAACGTCTGACTCAAATCCACGATAGTACCAACTAATCTTCTAGGACCACAAACCTTGACATGAAACGAGGACATAAGGAGACTTATTTAGAATTGGTAACTAGAGGAACTCAAGGAGTGCATGAGAATTGCTATGAAGATTCGAGCTCAGAGACCGACGGTAATGATGGATTTCGAAGAGGATCATATACCTACCCGCTTGACGAGCAGTTAGTGGCACTTTAATCCCTTGCGCTAACCTTGCTCGGTTTGACCCACCCAAATTTGTCCCGTGAAATACAACCAAAGAAAAACCTCTACTAACTCCTACCTATCACCGCAAACTTGGGAAAAAATGGGTGAGAACCCTAGCATGCCGCTGATTTTCTGAAGATTATATGAAGCCTCAAGCACAAGACTCATCCAAGGGAGATTGCCACCAACCAACCCGAAGGGAACCAACTTTAAAGATCGTCAACATGAAGTTACCCCAGGAAAAAGGACGCCATCGACGCCATCTGCCGAACAACAATCCTAGTTCAACCCGGCTCAACTAGTCGAAACAAGAAAGACTAAGGTACCTATTTGGGAAATAGCTGGTGTGAAGATTCTTCACTAACCTTTTTCTAAAGTCCATTAAGCCGTGACTTTTTGAACAAACTTACCAAATTCTAGATTAACATCTAACCCCAGTTTGTGACGGTACTAACTGGCCTTATCTAACCACAAGTTTTGACAAAAAGAGAGGTGATATAGAAAGAATCACATATAGTTGGTAGTGAGAAGATCGCCATCATCAAGGCCGAAGTCGATCAACACTGAAGACCATCTGCGCGGAATTGAACCCGGAAGCAAGCACCATCAAAGTTACCTATCGAGCAATCATCCTGTTCAATTGGCCTCGATCAATCACACCGAAGGAGGATTCAAGAAAGCACGAACATCGACTGCTGACATGAAGCTCTTTCTCTAACTTATTAAGACTAAATGAGAACGCAACCCTTGTACCCTCGTCGAACAGCAGACCAAACCAATTACCTTTAGGTTCCTTGTGCTGACTTTTAGATTCCTCTGGAAGCTCAATAATCTAGACTGTACTTCTTAAGATTCTTACCAACGCTTCACGAAGCTCAAGAACTAAGGAAGTCAGCAATGAAGTTCCTCCTTTACTCAGTTGAAGAAGGACAAAGATGAAGACAAATAACCAGCGGATACCCAGAAGAACCAAACGACGGAAGCACCTACCGTAGACAACATCAACCACCAAGCAAGTCCAGACAAACTTAGATGTTTATAACATCCTTTTTTCTAACTAGAAACCGGAGAGAGTTGAGTACGCAGACTCGACGCATCCTGAAAACCACGCGTCCCCATCTGCGACCCCCGTAAGGAGAAAATAGTACGAAGTGATATCTGCACCGACCCCAAGCACCAAGGAGTGACAACCGAGACGAAGATCGTCAAGGAGAACAATGCTTCCAAGTCAACTCCAGCTGCAAACTTCAGCAAGACCGACTAAAAACCCCTTTTAAGGGGGGAGACCTGCAATGGGTATACAAGAATGTGGTAATAATTAGTTCCTTGCGCCTCAGCCCCGTACAAACTGGAAACAGCCAACCAAGACTATCCATCAGCATCGATCGTCAAGTCAACCCTATCATCCAGGATCTGAACCCATAAGAGGAAATTATCGACAAGGAACGACCTCGCAACATCTATTTGTTAAAAATCTCACCTGGCGACCTCACCGAAGAAGCAACGACCTCGGAAGAATAGCCAGCTCAAAACCCGTGCCCTCGTACTCCCCTGTACCCCCGGGCAAATCTCGGGACGAGATTTATTTTAAGGGGGGAAGGATTTGTAACATCCCAAATTTATAATAAGAATTAACAAGACCGAAAATTCAGAACCAACAAAAACTTTTTGAAATTTCTTCACTACTGATTGTGTTTTCCTTTATATCGTTCTGTTTGGCCTTGTGTGACTTGATGTTGATGTTGTTTGACTAGTAAGTATTAATCGAAGAACCCAACCCAAGTAAAAATATATTAAACTTGGTGCTCATGTTATGACAAGAGTAGATTCCATATATCTTTTCCAATCTTATTTTGGCCAAAGTCTATTTCAATGATGTTTGATTTCAGCAACAAATCAAATACCTTTTAGTTGGGAAAGTAAAAGTATTTCCAAAATTATGTGTTCCCAAAAATATGGAGATCTATATGTTATCTCCTATCTATTGCCAACCATGATATTTTGCATGTATATGCAACTCCCATTTTCATAAACTCTGATTTCCACTCCATTTGAAAACAACACTAGTGGGAAATATATTACCCCACATACTTCCCTTCTCAACCCTTTTTTTTGGAAAACAATTAAGTTATGAGTTGAGACATTTCTTTAAACATCATCTTGTCATAATTGAGTGTGATCATTTTTTTTATAAGATATTATTGTTAATTATGGAAATGGTGGTGTGATCAATTCATATGGTTTGAATTGTGTGGTCATGATTGTGATGTGAGTATTGTGTGTTTTGATGTGTGTGTTTGCTAAATAAAATTATGAAGAGAAGAAAAGAAACAAAAGCAAAGCATCAACACATAAAATAATGGGACAAGTGCCACACAAATTTCTCTAAGTGAGAAATTAGTATTTTCTTTTAAACCAAAAATCAGTGGGGTGACATGATGATCACCTTCACATTTCTCTTGTATCTTTTCCCTCTTCAAAATCTATTTTTCAAAATTCCAAATTTAAAATTTTATTTCTTTCTTTATTAATTTGAATCACAAAATGTGCTATGATGCACTTACCAAAAAAATCTCATCATAGCACCACAAATCATTATTAATATATATGAAGTCAATGGTGGAAACCATTTTCAAAAATTCGAATTTAAAATTGGTTGTGACATTTGGTCGAACAGGTGGTGAGCACCACCCTGTTCTTCCCCAAACCGAAGAACTCCGAATCAAATCGATGGATTCGGGTTGTTGTTCTTCGATTCCTTGCACCACTCCACTCCTCTCAACCTCACGGACCTCCCTAGCACCTCGAACCAGCACGGGAGCCACCCTAGTCATCGCAGTGGTCGCCGTTCATCACCGTGGCCAGGGAGCACGCGCTCCTGTGGCCATGCCGCGCTACCGCTCCTGTGGAGGAGACCACCCCGCCGCCTAGCTAACCTAACGCCGCACCCTACCACCCCACCTGCCCCCTCTCGCACCCGCACCACGCCCAGCAAGAACCCAAGCCCGCCGGGAACTCGCCACCCGTGCGTGCCGTGCACCGCCAAATCGCTCCCGAGGCCGTCCCCCACAACCGCGCATGCCCAGCTCGCCTCCACGCCACCCGCCGTGCCCCTCCGTAGCCCAGCACCGTAGCCGCCCCCGCACCGTCCCTATGGCGAGCCTAGTCGCCCGCTGGACCGCCCCAGCACCGTGTCCACCATGGACCGAGCTCCGGTTATAAAAGGAGCCGCCCCGAGCTCCAATTCCACCACACCACGCCACCCCCATCGCCACTGTCCTTTCTCCACCACTCCACCCTCTCTCGTGCACCGCCAGGAGGGCGGAATCGCTGCCGCAGGGCTGCTGCTGCCCTGCATCGTCCTCGGAGCTCCGCCACTGCCGAGGTGGTCGACGACCAATTCGTGGCCGTGCGGCCACTCCCTCTCTTTCTTTTCCTCCCCTGACCCTCTGCCATGCTCCACAGCCACTGTACACTCACACCCTCGCCGTATTTTGCACAGGGACGCTGCCAGGAGCTCGCCGCCGACGAACCAGACCACCCCAGCACCTGCAACTCGCCCCAGCATTTTCCCCTCGCCTCCGCCGCCGATCTGCAACCTCTCCACCCTCTCCCGAGCCCCCTAGGTGAGCCTCCGTCCACCACCGTGCCGCCGGCGCGGTGGCGCCGCCGATTTTAGGTCGCCCCCGGTGATTTGAACGTGGGCCGTTGGATCTAGATCCAACGGCCGCGTACCGATTCGATTCGTTTATTTCCTGAAATACTGCTAAGTCCAGAAAAACAGTTTAGATTAGCTAGCTTTGACCGCTAATTTTGGAAAATCCACTGCGCCAAAATTTACAAACTTTATATGGTTGGAAATAGCTAGATTCATAGATTCATATGCAAGTCTTGTATGTCCAAAATGATTAGTCTAGCACCCTTGAATAAATAGGCAAAGTAGCTATGTTCTCTCTGTTTTCAGAGAACTTCTGAAGAACAGACATTTAGTTCTGTTTTGATCTGTTAGTAGTAATTTGTCTAATTTTATTTAGGAGATCTTCTTAGCACAGATTGTTAGTATGGTTAGTGTACTATCATGAGCAAGTAGTTTGAACCCTGAAATAAAATCTGGCTAAAAGATTTAAATTGGACAAAGTAGCTAATCAGTTTAGCTCAACACCTGCAATAACAGAACATAGCCCTTTTCCCATGCAAATCACTAATTAACCAGAGGCCTAAAAATAGCAAACTAAAATCTTGTAGCAAGTAAAACATGCTATATTCACATTGATGCAGGCCATGATCATGTAGGGTAATTCCCTGATTCAAAATCAAAATGACAAATGTGCTAATTGATAAACTTAAAATAGGTAAATTTCTCTGTCAGAAATTTGATTAGAACTTTGAAAAGGAATATCTTGAGATCTAGGAATCTAAAAATAGAAAATGAAAATGTTCTGGAAAGCTTATGAAATTATCTAACTAACTAAAGTGGTTTAACCCCATTTAGATTAATTAATAAATAATGATATTCAAAATGCCATAGAAGGTATAAAAACTAAACTTGTTTGTTTCTGATACTCTATTAACTCAAATGAGGTCAAACCAATTTTGTTAGATCGCAATTAAGCAATACTAGTTACCCCTAAAAGAATTTAATTTTTGAAGACAATTACCGTGAGTAATAGCAAAAACTAGATAATTGACCTACTGGGATAAAACATTAATACAGGGAGTTTAATACCTCAAATTGAATTAAATCCAATTGGGTTGTCTTCTACACATCAGTAGCTATCTGTAGAATTTTAGTTCATATTTTTGTGACCAACAGAACACAAGTTATGCAATTAAACATGAAACCCTAGTTTCTGCCATAATTGTGACACAATTAAATAATTGTTAATTAAATTAATTTGAAACCAAATTGTGTTATCTTGTGTGTTCAGTAGCTAATTGTGATGTTATGTTGATTGTGATGTGATACTTGATTGTTTAGTTTAGTGATTGTTTGCTTGTATTGTTTGTTTATCGATTAGACGAGAACGTTGCCGGAGTCTACGAGGAAGGAGATTACTTCGAGCAGCAGGAACCCGAGCACTTTGTTGAGCAAGGCAAGCTACTCCGCTGAGCTTGCATTTACATACTTCTAATTTGATTACATGCAATATTCCAAAGTAGTGATAATGGTTTTGAAGAGCCTTTTTACAAAAGACCTGAAAACTACTTTGCCACCCTATGTAGAATGTAGAGTAGATACTTACAACTATAGGATGGGAAAAATATGATTTATTCCAATCTCCTTTTTAAAGTACCTAGTTGTTTATGACATGCCGAAATGTCGGTGTTGAAGTGGAGATTTGGTGAATGATGGTGTTTATGAAAAAGATTGCACATTGTGTCCTAGTACCATGACGACCAGCCAATAACCTGTGCGACCACATCTACCCAAATATGGGAACGGGCGTAGTCATATAGTTTTCTCATATTAGTATGGGATGCCTCAACAACGAGGATGACCTCGTTCCATGAGGGGATGAGCATTGCGACTCTAACCCCTGACCTGGGTTCTAGCAATCTGATGGATGGAGAATCGAAGGGCTTCGGCTCGCCGGGCAGAACTACGAGTCCTCACATCTAGGTTCCTCGACGGGGGATCCTTTACTAGGTGTCGAAGGAATGGTGAAATCGTAGCGGTAGGGTCCTATACTAGCATGAGCAAAGGAAAGGCTATGGCCGGTGGCTCAACTTCGCATACACCTTGTATGGCGGGACGTGGCTGACACGATGAGTTACCGGATGGGTGTGGGAAAAGCGTGCTACCTCTACAGAGGGTAAAAACTATTCGAATTGCTATGAATAGACATAACGATATATGAAAATAACTCACCTTCACTATGTTGTACTCAGGTCGACGACGCTTGTTTGGTTGATACGGTGCGGCAACCAGACCGACGACGGCGTGGACACCAGAGTGTCGAGGATGGCGTGGACAAGATAAGCTATGGCATGGCGCCGGGACGGCGCAGTTCACCGGAGGTGCAGCAGTGTGTGTTCACGACAGCGCAGTTCACCGGAGGGCAGCGTGTTGATCAGCGGAGCAAGATTTAGGTGCTGCTGTTTTTGTTTGTCGATTATTACAGGAATTGATTGACTTCCCGTGGTGTGTTGTACGTGATTACGGGAATTGATTGACTTTCCAAAACTGTTGTTGTCCGGTCGTCGTTTTTTTGTTAATGGGCCGTTCCAACAGGTGTGGGCTTTTGCGTGATGGTGACGTACGAGCGATCGGTGAAGCATACTAGCGAGCGGACTATGGTCGAGGACGTACCGACGAACCACCAACTGTAATATTATAGCAGAGACTAGCTATGTTACTGTATTTGCCTCTCTCCTTATTAATTACTTGCCACATCATCTTTTTTGCTTAGGTGACATGCAAGTTACAAGCTAAGTTAGTCCCACTGTGAGTAGCCTTAGCATGATGACGAGGTCATCAATCCCAGTATTTTTGCCAAAAATGGCCCTTTGACGAAACTAACAACGTATGTGGCCTTCCTGCGGAACTAATTCCAAATCTGGCGCTGAACCGAGGATGGAGCCGACGTTGTGCAGCTCGGTGCCAAGAGTTTTGTGCCATCTGAACAGCGTGGGAGTTCGGCGCCATGGGGCTTGGCGCCGACCCTGCCGACCTCACTTCGGCGTGCGGTTTCGGTGGCGCCGAGCTGCACAACATCGGCGTCATCGAGGATGGCGCCGACCCCAGGGGCCATATTTGAAATTAGTTCTGCGAAGAGGCCACATACGTTATTAGTTTCGCTCAGGGGCCATTTTTGGCAAAAAATACTCAATCCCACCGTCGCAGGGTTCCTTGTGGTCTTGGCACCCCTGCGTTGGGAATTGGGCGATCTTGAACATCGCGAGCAAGGCAACATCGGGCATGACACGGCATCGCGGCATCGGTGAGGATGATGGCAGGAAGAAATCAGACGTGGGCAAGCCATGACGCTCACCTACGCAGGAGAGCACGACGCCGCCGACGGTCGTTTCCTCCGTGGTCTAACCGGCGGAACGCAACGTTCGAATTCGAGCTCCTGCCTCCACCTCGAACCCGAGCACCGAGCTCCTCGTCGGGGCGCCGTTGGTAAATACGGAGGAAGGTCAGGTGGTTTACGGAGGAACGTGAAACGTGGCTCGTCTCTTCCGCATGCAGTGCAGATGGAACGTCCGGAGTTTCCCTAGATTTATGGAACAGATTAGATCTTTGTTTGTTAGGAATATGGGATATTCCTTATAGTTTTGTGCTTATATATACGGCACACTCGGCGTCGCCGCAATCCAAACTAAACCACCACCACCAAAGTCGCTCGCCGCCGGGCTGTAGCGCCGCCACGCCGCCAAAACTAGGTCGCTCGTCGACCCAAAAATGGCCTCCCCTTGTACGTGATCCCGGCGCCACGCCTCCGAACACCCTCGTGATCTCGGCGCGAATCAAAATCCTCATGTATACATAAATGTCTCTGAGTCTGACCTGCTTTCGAATGCGTGTGCAGGGATGGTATTCGCGGCGGCGCTGCTGGTCCTCGGGTGCGCGTGCGGCGGCGTGACGGCGCGGCCGCTGGTCGGAGGCGGAGCAGCGGCGGCGAAGCGGCCTCTGCAGACGTCGCGGCCGTTCAACATCGCGCACAGGGGCTCCAACGGCGAGCTACCCGAGGAGACGGCGGTGGCGTACATGCGCGCCATCGAGGAGGGCGCCGACTTCATCGAGGCGGACATCGCGGCCACCAAGGACGGCCACCTCGTCTGCTTCCACGACATGACACTCGACGACACCACCGACGTCGCCGACCACAAGGAGTTCGCCGCCCGCCGCCGCACGCTCGAGGTGCAGTGGGCCAACGTCACCGGATACTTCATCAGTACGCACCTATCTCTTGATCCATCGTAACCGTCGACCTGATCTGTAATCTCCAACCAACTCCTCCTGATTTCTCGCAGCTGATTTCACGTTGGCCGAGCTGAAGACGTTGAGGGCGAAGCAGAGATGGTCATTCCGTGAACAATCACACAATGGCACGTACATCGATCACAGTGATCCAATCAATCGCCATTGTGGGGAATCGATCAGACCATCCGTCTAGATTAACACTTTGATTTGTTTTCGTTTGCAGGCATTTCTCCCATCATCACCTTCGACGAGTTCATCAACATCGCTCTGAACGCCAAGAGGGTCGTCGGGATCTACCCGGAGATGAAGAGCCCCGTGTTCGTCAACCAGCACGTACTCACTTAACCTAACAAGCGTCATCTGTAGATCAGCAGTTCTGTAGATCTGCCGATGAATTCATTTCTGCGTCGATCGATCGATGCCAACAATCGGTCGATTCTAAAAAAAATCGATGCCAACAATGCAGGTGAAGTGGGCGGACGGGAAGAAGTACGAGGACAAGTTCATCGCGACGCTGAAGAAGTACGGGTACGGCGGCAAGTACATGAGCAAGCCATGGCTGGAGAAGCCCGTGTTCATCCAGTCCTTCGCGCCGACGTCGCTCATCTACGCCGCCGACCTCATCGACTCGCCCAAGGTGTTCCTCGTCGACGACGTGACGGTGCGCACCGAGGACACGGACCAGTCCTATGACGAGATCACCTCCGACGAGTACCTCGACTACATGAAGGAGTTCGTCGTCGGGATCGGGCCGTGGAAGGACACGGTGGTGCCACCCACCAAGGACAACCGGCTGGCGACGCCGACGGACCTCGTCGCCATGGCGCACGCCAGGGGCCTGCAGGTGCACCCCTACACGTACCGGAACGAGAACCGATTCCTCCGCTACAACTTCAGGCAGGACCCCTACGCCGAGTACGACTACTGGCTCAACGACGTCGGCGTCGACGGACTCTTCACCGACTTCCCGGCCAGCCTCCGCCGCTTCCAGGAGTGGACCGCCAACAGGAGAAACTGATCCGGAGAGGGTACGGGCGTAGGTAGCCTTCAGTCCAGATAGAATTTTGGTTCTCCCGGCTACTTCAAGTTGGTTAGCGTGGGATAGATTAATCTCAGCATTTTGTATTAGCGATACATCGATTCATTAAACTGGGACTACTTTATCTTGTTGTGTTATGGTCTTATGGATGTGTTTTTCTTCTCCGGGTTGATTTCATTGCACTAACAACCAGTCAGCCAGATCCAAAACGACTGAACTCAAAATCTTCTGAAGAAGATCAGATCCAAGGTTGTTTCCGTAGTGACGCCAACAGATTTACAGACCAGAAATATTCTGTCATATGATCCATTGATCCCGGAAGAACTAGTTTTCCTATGCTACTTAATGCCACCATCGGAGTGTCTGACGCTCCAACGCATGGCGTTACTGAAAACATAGTGCAGTACAGGCAAAACCGAAACTCTGAAGAGGATGAGCCCTCCACATCTTCAGAAGCAAAACCTGGACATGCCCATGTGATGGACCTGATCTCAGTTACAGTAAGCTACTAGCAACAATATCAGGCCATGTTTCTTTACATTTTCTTTCAATTAATGAGAGTTGCCATGTTTCTTCGATGGATCTCGCAACAAGGCGAAATGGGTGTGGTAGCTTTATAGTTATAATATTACAACCATAAAACCCTTTTTTATCTAAAAAGCTTTATGGTTGTAATATTGATCTTTAATAGTACAAGAGGAGCTACAGATCAGTGACGAAGGCACATAGGTGTCAACTAAACCAGAAGTTGCAAATTCATCTTGCTGATTCTGGTTGTTGTACATAATGCCTACTTGCTGAATTAATACATCAACACATTTCACAGTTAGGCAGTTTATGTATGCTAAATTTTCATGAGGACATCAAAATTTTGTGAATGCATTCTCTTGCACTGACATTAACACACTGAAGAATCTTTAGAGCTATACAATAAAATGGAGTTGGCCAATCATAAATGAAATCTTTAGAATTAAGTTGTTAAATTACATCTGCTCATCTTATCTGCAGATACATTAGTGGCCAATTAAGTGGAGAACTGTATTATACAAAGCTGGCATCTACAAGATAAAATCTAGTTAAACGAATGAGTAGGAACAAAACTCATCAAGGGCCCAAAGTTACAGTTATCTGTACCTTCTACGTGTTCAGTATGTGAAGCATGCACTCTTATCTGTGCTCACGTATTGGAGGCTGAAGTTGCTTTAGCCGTTGAACAACTTGCTTCATAGTTGGTCTTACAGAGAGTGATTCAACAGTGCACATCACTGCTAAATGCAATACCTCTACCAGGTCATCATGTGGTCCCACGTCCCACAGACCATCGACAAAAAATTCACGAGCACGGCCTTGACGGAGCAGCATGCAACCCCAAGCAACTATGTTAAACCCATTACCGTAAGGAGAAAATGATGGATCCAAGGCCTTCTTGTCTGATATTAACTCCATCAGTACAACACCATAGCTATACGCATCAGCTTTATCTGAGACACGGCAAGTCATTGCATACTCTGGAGCAACATAACCAAAAGTTCCAGCCACACCAGTGGTTGCATGGGTTTCTGAATTTCCCAAGAGCCTTGCCAGTCCGAAGTCTGAGAGGTACGCATTATGGTTAGTGTCCAACAAAATGTTATTTGGTTTCACGTCACGATGAAGGATCCTAGGAACACAAGTGTCATGCAGATAAGCAAGTGCTTTTGCAATGTCCAAAGCAATCTTGTGCAGCCTCTTCCAGTCTACTGGTCTCTTCGATCTCTCTTGTATAAATCTCTCAAGATTTCCTCCAGGCAAGTAGTTATATATGAGAAACATTTCAGACTCACCAAGATGGTAACCTATCAAGGTAACAAGATTGGGATGTCTTAATCTCCCAAGAGTTTTGATCTCAGCATGGAACTGTTGCGCTCCTTGGAATCTCCCAACAGAGAGCCTCTTTATAGCTACCAGCACTCCAGGTGAAATTTCAGCTTTGTAAGTGGCTCCAAAACCCCCACTTCCAATACAATTGCTTGCGTTGAAAGTTCCAGTAGCTCGAACAACAGTCTCATAAGTGATCGGCACACCGATTTCTTGGAAGATTATAACTTCTCTTCTTCCAGATGATCGAGCTGACATCCAGGGTGCACACTTTCTGGTGTAAATAAACAGCACAATCAGAGCAAGAAGGACTGACACGATAGCTGTTGCAGATGTTATCGAAGCAATTTCAATTGCATTGAATGGACTGTTTCCTCCTTGATTTTGTGAATCCACAGGCGCTGTGTCGTTGTCATTTGAATTCAGACCACGACCCTGCTGAGCAGCAGACGGAACCGCCAGGGTATACGTATGACATGATTGTAGCAACGGATTCCCAATAACACTGTCACATCCAACTGCACTGCTATTTGTTGGCACTGGACCAGACAAGTTGTTGAATGACACGTTAAACACGGTAAGAGATGCCGCAGTAGCAAAATCGGCTGGTATCTTCCCAGTAAGTTTATTATTATCTAGTATGAGGGCAGTGAGATTTGCCAAGTCAGCAAGTGCACGAGGGATCTCTCCTCCGAGGAGGTTTGAGGACAGGTCCAAAACCTTAAGAGAGTGCAGCTGATTAATATCATTTGGAATAGTTCCATTTAGAAGGTTGTGACCTAAGGAGAGGAGCTCCAAATGTGGTAAGTTTTTCAGAGAAGTAGGAATTTCACCACCAAGCTGGTTCCTACTCAAATCCAAGCTGATAAGATAATTCAACTGTCCAATACTTGTTGGTATCAAACCAGAAAGGCGGTTACCAGCAACACCAAGAACAACAAGAGAACTGCACAATGATCCAATCTCTGCGGGAATCCCTCCTGTTATCAGGTTGTTGCTAACATCCACGATGAGACCCCTTGAACTGTTGCACTTATTGAATAGTTCAAGTACCAACTCACCGGTAAGATTATTGCCATCAGCAAGGAAAGCATAGGCCCCCTGCATTCCCAGCTTCTCGACAGCAATTGGCAAGGATGTAACTGTCCCAGTGAAATTGTTCCTGGCAAAACTATGGTAACTAGTCAAATCTGAAGCCATGACTACTGAAGATGAAACTAAGCCCGCAATCGCCTGATATTCAAAGAACGACGAGTACTCTGACACCAAATCATCAAATGGGAGGAGCTGAGATGAAGGACAATCCTTTGAGGGAAACACCGGAATCGAGCCAGACAACCGGTTCCCGCTGACATCAAACACATCCATGCAAGGCACATGGAGTGATGGATCAACTGCACCTGTAAACTTGTTCGAGCTCAAATTCAAGAACTTGAGATGCCTGCAGTCCAACAGACCTTTAGGAATTCCACCAGAGAACAGATTCTCTCCCAAATTTACCATCTCCAGGCTCTGGCAAGAACTCCAATTCCCCGGCAACTCCCCCTCCAGCGTAGCCCTCGGCGCCCACAACACCCTCAGCTTTGGCAACGCAGAGACAACCTCCGGAATCCCTCCCTGGAAATAGTTGAAGTCCTCGACATCCCCATCATCCGACGCATTCAAACCATCAACCACCACATAAGGATTGGACAACACCAGCACCGAAAGCTTCACACAATCACCGAGCTCGGCCGGCACAGGGCCGCTCAAACTGTTCCTCGACACGTCGAGAGCCCGGAGATTACCGAGACGCCCAATCTCCGGCGGGATGACGTCGTCCAGCAGGTTGGAGGAGAGCAGCAGCGCCTCCAGCCTGCTGCAGTTCCCCAAACTCCGGGGGATGCCGCCGACGAGGAGGTTCCCGGAGAGATCGAGGAACCGCAGGCTGCGGCAGCCCGCGCCGCCGAGTTCTTCAGGGATGGCGCCGCCCAGGCGGTTGGCGGCGAGCGAGAGGCGGCGGAGCGCCAGGAGCGAGCCGAGCGCGGCGGGCAGGGAGCCGTTGAGGGAGTTGTAGGCGAGGTCGAGCGTCTGCAGCGCGGAGCAGGGGAGGGACGGGGGGATCTCGCCGTTGAGGGCGTTGCCGGAGAGGTCGAGCACGCGGAGGCGGCGCAGGGACCAGATCGCGGGCGGGAGCGGGCCCGAGAGCGCGTGGGAGGGGAGCGCGAGCACGCGGAGGAAGCGCAGGGACGCGACGGACGGGGAGAGGGAGCCTGAGAGGCGGCGGCCCGGGGAGGAGGTGAGGTTGAGGGCCACGACCTCGCCCGAGGCGCCGCAGGAGACGCCCGGCCAGTGGCAGTGGTCGGGCGAGGCTGGGGACCAGGCAAGGAGGAGCCCGCCCGGGTCCGCCGTCACGGCCGCCTTGAAGCTGAGCAGGGACGCCCGCTCGCCGCCGCCGCCGGAAGCTCGAACGGCCGTGGTGAGCAGCAGGAGGAGGAGGAGCGTGGGTAGGGTTTGGGGGAGGAGGAGGGCGGCCATGGGGAGCGACGGCGGCGGGTGCCGCCGCCGCATTGGAGTGGGACAGTTGGGGAGGGGCGGGACCCAGTGGCGGCGGCGGCGAGGGGGCTGAGGCTGGGGTTTTGCGGCGGGGACCTCGGCCTGGGTGGAGTTCCGCGTGGTGGTGGTGGGGGCGGCGTGGGGTTTGCTTGGCTCGGAAGGTCGGAGGAGCATGTGAGCGAGGGCGAGTTGGGCGCAGCCGCACACAGTGACACAGTACGACGGTGAGTGTGGTTGGCAGCGAGAGGGAGACGCTGGTCTCTGGTCTGGTATGCTTACTGTCACACAGTCACGTCGCACTACGATGTGATGGCTGGATTTTGCTCGTTGATGATAATTAA
The DNA here is from genome assembly GCA_012064385.1 of Puccinellia tenuiflora. Classification (NCBI taxonomy): domain Eukaryota; kingdom Viridiplantae; phylum Streptophyta; class Magnoliopsida; order Poales; family Poaceae; genus Puccinellia; species Puccinellia tenuiflora. Next base: position 1,615,987 of record QRDG01000381.1, read on the forward strand.
GGACATCTTGATACTACTGTGTGAATTTTAGAATAAAGATTCAAGGCATCTTTGGGAAAAAGGAATTGATGGCGGAAGATCATCTCATTCATGGATGGCCGGTCGAATGTCATTACGTGTGGATGGAGGGCGTCGTGCGATAGCGACATACAGTCCTGGACCTAGAGTGATAGACTGCCGACTTTAGCGTCGTCAACAGGGACGCTTGGATGTCGGCACGTAGGAATATATCGTACTAGTTCGTAGACCCGGAAACCACGAATGGAGTCCAAGCTCCATGGCGAACGTTTTTTTTTTCCTTTGAAAAAATCAAAAAATCCAAAACAAATGCTAGAGATAGATAATGTTGAGTAAAATTTGTTGTGTTTAGGGCTATGAAAAAAGACAAATGAGACAAATTTTTAAGTTTTGAAGATGTTCACCATGCACACAGATCCACCCATTTGTCCTTTTTGCTCAGCCCAAAATATAACGAAATTAGGATTAGTTTTTTTACACACATGTAGAGTTCCTAATTATCTACATCCACATGTAGGATTTATCTCCGACCTTTCTGAAACATTTAAATGACATTTTCAAATGTAAAAAAAAAAATGATTTCCCTGAAGCTCGGGAGCCGTTTATCCGGTCACATCGTAGACAGCCCAAGACAAGAAGTATAGACAAGAGCGAGGACAAGACAATGAAAGAGGTGACAGAGGCAAGAGAAGTTGTTTTCAGAGGGGTCATCACGATCGACTCACTATTACCAAAAAAGGTTACTTCCTCCGCTCTATAATATGAGTCCTTTTAGCGAAATATTTTAGCTTGCTAAAAAGGTAGTACCGTCTATTGTATGAACATACGTGTTTCTAGTGTATAATCGACAATTTGTGTCATGTGGAACTGCAGGTCAAGCAATTATTGAAAAAAATAGCAGTGTGTAAACTGGCACGGTACGTTAAGTAAAAGCCAACATTGCCGAGCAACCATGGATTGGACTAGAGTTTGTCGTCCTGCAGTTTTTCTATGACAATATTGGTAGCGTGTGAAGCCTAGCCGGAGCCATCAATGCATTTCTTGAGACCTACCGGCAGATTGAGGACAAGACCACACACATCTAGCTTTGTAATGATCTCATTAAGTTATATGGGATGTAGACTTTTCATTGCGTTTATTTCTGATTTTTTTTATAAAGGGAATATATTAATATCACAGATGATACCAATTACACCCACCCTCTGCACCAACAAGATGTCGAAAGTCATCCAGGATGCACACAACCAAGAAAAAATAAAAAAGAGAGAAAATTAAAAACAAATACCCGGTTGGAGTGATGGAACACTCGCAACAGCAACACTCTAACCATCACCAAAGTACAACACCCGGACCGCAAAAAGTTCTCCAAAACAATGCTTTCAACAAGCCCATTGTCAGATACAACCAATGAAGGCCAGACCTTGGGGTTTCACCCTAAAGAAAGACCGTGATTCCAAAACAATGCCTTCAGCAAGGCCATTGCCAGGTATAGCCAATGAAGGCCAGACCTTGAGCTTTCACCATGAACACCGCGGCTCGGTACTTAGTACCAACAGAATGCAGTCCACCTGTGTTGCTGCTCCCTCTTACCAAGGCCGCTACTGCGAGTCCCCAACACCTGACACACAGAAAAACCTGCGCCTAGAGTCTTCAACCCAACCAAACCTCCTCTCCGCCAATACAAGCCTCTAATCACAGTCACCATGACTTTCTTCACTACTGTCAATGTCATGGAAATCTATTAGACACATCGCATGACCATGGCAAGACAACGAAGCTTCGCGCCTCGCCCTGATGAAGCATCTCTGGCCATAGATGAGAGCGTGCACGACCGGATCAATTCCAATCTAGATATTCAATGACGCCATGCGCCAATCCACGCTGCGGAGATCTCAGATGGGAAGACCGGAACACGTCGGCAGCCCGATCATGGAGGAACACATGTAGCAGATCGATGATTTGGTACTCGCAGACCAGCAGGGCCATGATATGTGTCAAACATATCTATAATTTTGGATTGATCCATGCTAGTTTTATGATGTTGTCACATGTTTTTACTATCATATTACATCATTTTTATGCATTTTGTTGGACTAACCTATTGACAAGATGCCTAGTGCCAGTTCCCTGTTTTTGTGCTGATTTTGTTGCAGAAAGTTACTTCTGAAAATATTCTCGGAATTGGACGAAAATTTACGATGATTTTTTATTGAAGAAATAAGGACCGGAGCCAGAAGGACGACCCCGGGGGGGACCCACAGGCCAGGGGCGGGTCCCACCCGCAGGTCTAAGGGGGGTCGCAGCCACAACCCGCCTCTGCCCCTCGGGCACCCTCTCGGCCGCCTCCGATGCCTATAAAATCATCCCCGGCGAAAAAACCCTAACCCCCGAAGGATTTTCTCAAATACGATACAGAGCTCCGCCGCCATCGCCGACAAGTTTCGGGGGTTCAGAAGGTCCTGTTCCGGCACCCTTCCGGGACGGGAATCGACCGCCGGAGCCATCTCCATCAACACCGCTGCTTCCCGTGATGAGGACGGAATAGTCCCTCACCGGGGCTGAGGCTTATACAAGTAGCTATGATGTGATCTTCGGTGTGATCATGAGCTTTGTTAGTATAGTTGAATACATGATGTTTCCCTATGTGTAATGGATATGATGTTGCTCAAGTGGTGTTATCTAGTATATGTTGGGAATATGCCCTAGAGACAATAATAAAATGGTTTATTAGCATATTCATGTTTATGATAATAGTTTATTCTCCATGCTATAATTGTATTAACCGGAAACATAATACATGTGTGGAATATAAACACCAGGTGTCCCTAATAAGCCTCTACCGGACTAGTTCGTTAGTCAAGAGATGGTTAGAGTTTCCTAACCATGGACTTGTTACAGTCACTTGATAACGGAGTCATATCATTAGGAGTAATGATGTGATGGACAAGACCCGATAATAAAGAGTTGCAATTGATCGTGTCACACAAGTTTCATTGCCAACACTTTTAGTATGCCAAGTATAGTTTCCTTAGACCATGAGATTATGTCACTCCCGTTTACCGGAGGAATGCTTTGTGGACATCAAACGTCACTTCGTAACTGGGTGATTATAAAGGTGGCTTTCAGGTGTCTCCGGTGGTATTTGTTGGGTGATATGAATCAAGACTGGGATTTGTCCTTCCTTGTGACGGAAAAGATATCTCTGGGCCCTCTCGGTAATATAGCATCAGAAAGGTTGCAACCATGTGATTAAGTGGTAATCACGGTGATCCTATATTATGGACGAGTAAAGAGAATTTGCCAGGTAACGAGATTGAACCAGATATAGACATATCGACGATCAAGTCTCGGGCAAATTAAATATCATGAGACAAAGGGAATCGTATACGAGATTAAGAATCTTCGGCATCGTGGTTCAATCGATAAGGAACTTCGTTGAATATGTAGGAGTCAATATGGGCATCCCGGTCCCGCTATTGATTATTGATCTGATCATGTCTGCATGTTCTCGAACCCGTAGGGTCACACACTTAAGGCTTCGATGTAGCTAGGGTTTTAGTGAGATAAGTAAATGGTGTAATCAAATGTTGATTCGGAGTCTCGGATGAGATCCTAGACATCATGAGGAGCTCCGGAAGAGTCCGGAGATAAAATTTCATATAAGGAAAGTGGTTTCCAGGGTTCCGGAAAAGTTCGGGAAAATTCCGGCAGAGTACCGGAAGATTCTAGAAGGTTCCGGAAGGTTCCGGAGGGCCCCACCTTGGGGGGGCACGAACCTAGAAGGCCCACATGGACCAAGGGGAGGTGCAGCAGCCCACTTGGGCTGGCCGCACCCTCTCCCTAAAGGCCCATGCGGCTGGCCCATGGGAGGCACCCAAAAACCCTAGGGGCTGCCTTGGGGGGTAAGTTTCCTCCCTTGGCCGGCCCTAGATGGGTTTGGGACGCCCCCCACAGCCCCCTCACGCCTATATAAGGAGGAGGGGAGGGCTGGGGCACAGCACCCTTGTACCCTAGCCGCCGGCCTCCCTCTCCTCTCCCTCCTCTCTCCTGCAGCCGCTTGGCGAAGCCCTGCAGGAATTTCTCCACCATCAACGCCACCACAACCGTCGTGGTGCCGAGATCCATCTAGCCATCTCCACCTTGCTTGCGGGATCAAGAAGGCAGAGATCTACATCGAGCCATACGTGTGGATACCGCGGAGGTGCTACCCCTTGTGGCACTTCGTCGGATTGGACTTCGAGGAAATACATCTCCTCGCGACTAGATGAGTCTAGTTGCGGGGATCGACTAGCCAACCCCTGCACTGACAAAACGCGTTTGTTGATCTTCAAGGGTAAGAGATTGGATCTCATCTTCGCTACCTCCATCTAGTAGATCTAGATCCTTGGGGTTTATTCCGCTTGTTGCGTAGGAAAATTTTTGTTTTCTATGCTGCGACCCCATCAGTGGTATCAGAGCCTAGATCTATTCGTAGATGTTGGTGCGATTAGAACACAAGTGTTGTGGGCGTTGATATTTTATGTTGCTACCTTCTCGCGTGCACTTTGCGTCTTTGCGGTATTGTGAGATGAAGCGGCCCGGACCAACCTTACTCGTCCACGCACGAGAGACCGGTTCCACGACTGACATGCAACTTGTTTTGCATAAGTGGCTGGCGGGTGTCTGTTTCTCTTGCTTTAGTGAAGATGCAATTTTCAATGGAAGGCCTTTCAAAAGGATGAGTAAATAAGCAACTACTACATCACCGTTGTGGTTTTGCGTAGATTAGAACGGTTCTATCTCGTTGACCCAAGCCACGTAAAAATTGCATAAACAAAGTAGAGTACGTCTAACTTTTTTTTGCAGAGGGGGTCATGTGATGTGGTATGGCCAATATGTGATTTTTGATAATGTATGCAATGATCATGTTTGTAATCTTTCACGACTTGCATGTCGATGAGTACGGCAACCGGCAGGAGCCATATGGTTGTCTTTTATTTTATGTGACCTGCGTGTCATTGAATCACCATGTAATTGCTTTACTTTATTGCTAAGAGTAGCATTAGTTGTAGTCGCAATAGTTGGTGGACAACCATGGTGATGGCGCCATGATGATGGAGATCATGCCGGAGATGGAGATCATGCCGGTGCTTTGGAGATGGAGATCAAAAGCATAAGAAGAAAGGCCATATCATATCACAATTATGAATTGCATGTGATGTTAATCCTTTTATGCACCTTATTGTTATGCTTAGATGTGATCGCGACGGTAGCATGATAAGGTGATCTCTCACGTTAATATCAAAATGTGTTCTCCCCTAGTATGCACCGTTGCCAAAGTTCTTCGTTTCGAAGCACCACGTGATGATCGGGTGTGATAGATTCTACGTTCACATACAACGGGTGTAAGCCAGTTTACACATGCAGAAATACTACGGTTTCCTTGACGAGCCTAGCATGTACAGACATGGCCTCGGAACACAAGAACCGAAAGGTTAAACACGAGTCATATGGATGATATGATCAACATGGTGATGTTCACCATTGAAGCTACATCACCTCACGTGATGATCGGTTGTGGTGTAGTGGATTTGGATCGTGTGTCACTAAACAACCAGAGAGATGTTGAGTTTAGTGGGAGTTCATTAAGATGAACTAAATATTATCATAAAGTCTAGATGTCTTTGCAAAAATCCTTGTAGATCATGGTCGACTACGGTAGTCAGTTCATTGCTAGAAAAACTGCGTCTCGATGGGTCAAATTTGTTGAGTAGTACCTGCGTCCTGAAAGAAGTCCTACACACCAATGATGAGCTCTACATGTTAGAAGAACCTATAGGAGATAAACCCAAATATTTCTGCAAGCGATGAAGAGTACATGGAGTGGTTTTGAACCACCTACTTGAAAGTCAAGTGGATGATGTGCACCTTCATGAATTCTGACCTAGGTAGACAATTCAAGAACTTGACTGCAATGGAAATTGTTGGTGAGTTGAAGAATAGTTTTTCAGCGCAAGTTAGAATTGCAAGGTTCGAATGTCTGAACGGTTTTCTTTCACTCAAGATGGAAGAGAACACTTGCTTGGAACAACACCTGAGGATAATGCATGAGATACATCATCGTCTAGTGCTTGTTTGGAACCACGAGATGAATGACGGTTTCGCGATAGATGGGGTGATACGCTAGCTTCTCCCCAACTTCAAGAATTATGTCGGAGACTATGCCATGGGAAGGGATTTGATCACTTTCTATGAATTTGTGTCTCGGCTACGTCATGTCAAAGTGGAACCCATAGCAAGAGAAGTTGACAATGCAGAAAGTATATAGTGATATACAAGTTATAAGTGTTTAAGTCCAAATTGCAATTGTGGCGGTTCCGATAAGTATTTGATACTCATTCTGTTTTATGAAAACAGAACCTGCTGCTTGAGATTTGCATAAGGGATATGGGAAGACGTTGCGGAATGGTGGCAATAAAGGAGTTGATGCTGGCAACGATCTGTCCCTACATTTATCATTTGAATTAGAGGATTTGAATAAGTTTTGTAATCGAACTAAGTGTGATTTTGATTAGTGTGTCTTACTTATGTGAGACGGTTATTCATGTTAAAGACAATGGTTGTTCTATTTTCATGAGTGATCCTTTTTGGAAATCACAAGTTTCGATTATAAGTGTGTTATTCTTATTATAATCTAGATGATAAATTGGTTGAACATTTATAAAATAAGAGACATACTAAAATATCCAAAACTTAATAATGACAATTGTTTTAGTCGTGCTGAATATTGAATAAACATTTTGATGTTTTTATCAATGCGCCTTATTGTAAGTAGTATGACTAAAATGCCACCCTTTGGAAGAGTGCCATGAATTGCCGAAAGTAAACACAAGTGTTGGTTGTATTTTCAGCAAATGTTGGATGTCATTATTTTGTGCGCTCCATCATAAGTGATATGAGTAAATATATGTATTTATTTGAGTTATGATATTTGATGAGATCAAATAAATTACTGGAGTTTAGGATATTAAGTTAACAAGAAAATTGAGTCTTTATGATTTGATCAAAAGAGACAAAAATATTTGAGTTATATGTTAGTATGTGGACTTGTGAGAAGTGTTATCACAAATTACAATATTTAGAATATTTCAAAGGCGTTTGATATGTCCTAAGATATTGTAATCACACACTATTTGATATTGTGTGGTCTCAAAGAAGGGTTTTATTTCGGGGGGTTTAATAATAGCATTTAGATTTATTTGATAAACACTCTGTTTTATAAACGAGGATCTATTTAATGATTCGCATAAACATTTTTCATATGAGTTATGAGAAAAGGTGGTTTCATTAATTATGAGATAATTATAGACTATTGCGAATAATGTTGTAGTATATTCATAAGTATGACTATGAATGTGATTCCACAATATGAGACTAAAAGGGGCAAACCAATTTGTTGGTTGTGCTAAGTATTTTAGTGGTTTATCGTGAAAAGGTTTCATTGATAAAAGAATTGATGGAATAAATGGAAAAGCTAAAACCTTGCTTGTTTATGTATCAAGTGGCACATGTGTAAAGTGCTATGTTGGTTAAAACTTGACACATAAAGGAATTAATGATGGTGATCATTGAATTTCGGTTTAGCTTGTCTAAAGAAAAGTAGGATTCAAGAATATAAAATTTTGTCAGGTTACAAAATAATATTCATGATTTACTTGTCATGTTTGAGAAACAAGACATACCTACGAAACTACAAAGAAGAAATAGAAACCTTAAATACGAAAATGACTAAGAGTCATCCTATGTTTAAGTTTAAATCACAAAGTAATTGTTGCTTGATTTTGTGAAAGTGATGTTTCACATATTTATTCCTCAAAAGGTGTTTTGTAGAGAATAAATAAAACTTAAAGCTAGTAGAGTACTAGCGTTTCGTATAAAGAGTTCTCGATATTAATAGTTAATTAAGAATTTTGGAGGTGTCCAAAATATCGAGAAAATACACGAGTGTGATCTAATTAAGATATGTGGCGACATATGTTAAGTTAGAGCAGAAACTATTTTCCATGATCAAAATATGTGGAGACATATGTTTGAGTGGGAGCTAGTTCATGGTCAAATATAAGGATAACATATTTCTGAGTGGGAGCCAAAGTGGTTTCACAATTTAATATGTGTATGGTGTATATTTGAGTGGGAGTTTACAACATCTTGTTTATATGAAATGGAGATTTCATAAATGTTGTAAATATTTCAGGAACCAAACGCATAACTTGTGAAGTTAATTTGAATGTCAAATATCTATGGAGATAGATGCGTATTTTGTCGATAAATAAGTCAGGAACCAACGTATAACTTATGAAGTTAGTTTGAACATCAAATATCCATGGAGATGGATGTATCTATGGAGGATAGATATATTTGATAAGCATTACATTTGTGCACCCCTGCAGGGTTAAATCTTTTAGAAAAGCCGTGTCCGCGGTTATGGACGACTTGGTGATGATGCTGGCTAACAAGATCATAGACAACTTACACCTAATGATAATAAGATGATTAGTAAGATAGAACTACTTCAATAATAAAATTATAAAATTGCCAACTGTGTGAGTGCCTTTGGGCTTGCTGCTCGTGGTTAACCGGGCTGGTAAGGAATTGGCTGGGTATGTTTGGTGTTAGTATAGTTGGTTACCTATGCGCTCTCTTACCTCCTCTCTATTAGACGAAAGTTGTAGTGTGTCTCTATAAGTTGTTAGTGCTGCTTGCCGCCGCCTCAATCGCTAACCCTCTTTTCCCGGAATTCCAGCTTTGATATCTTGTGAGTATTACTTGCCAGTACTTCTACTAGTACTGACCCCTTCGGGGCTGCTATTCCAATGCAGCCAACAGGTTTGAAGTCTGACGACGTTAGCTTGGGAATCCCTCCGGCTAGGCTTGGCCTGGGTAGGGATATGGTGCCTTTGCTTATCTTCAGGACTCTTAGTCCAATTTGTATCTTGTCCGTAGTCGGACGCTACCCGCTTCCGTTGTTATTTGGATCTTTGTATTGTATCTTTGCTCTTGACTCGGTGAGTCGTTGTTGTATATATGTTCTTTTGTGGGTTCCATCGAGAACTGTTGTAATGTTATCATAATTCCACCCGCATAACGTGTGTGTTGCGACGTGCACGTTATGCCTGGTGGGCGTCCTTTAGGATCGTTATTATGCGGATTTGGCTGGAACGCTAAAATCTGCATAATACCGATCTTGGGGCGTTACAAAGTGGTATCAGAGCTCTGGTTTTTCGATACCCCGCGGGTCCAGTCTGCCTGTAGGATACCCTAGCTAATGGTCGTTGTTTGTAGAGTGTCCAAAATATTTTTGCTAAAAGTAATTTGAAAAGATCTCAATAGGAAATTCTTGTTTATTCCTTATCCCTCTGCTATTCCCCCTCTTACCTTTGTGTGATTTAAATCTTCTCTCTTATATACCTTCCGGTCATAGCATCTTCGTGGGTGGACGATCTATGCCATCTGTCCTAATAGGTTCGATCTTCGGAAAGGTCTCGACAGACGAACATCGCCATCGACGTGAGCAAGAACCTCTTGTTAGTGGTGTCGAGAAGAACAACATGGTGCGAGAAGATTCGATAGTTTAACCTCCTCTTCTCCCCCCGGCGGTAGCGTGGATCTCGGGGCGAGATCCCTTGTTAGTGGTGTCGGTTGTAATGTCCCGGGGTTTTCCCAAAATTAGAATTTGTTTGTTTATTTTTTATTTTTTTTGCATCATCATGACATCATCATCTATCACCTTGCATTTTTTTTCCCGGCAAAATAAAAATAAAAATATTATTTTAGCTAAACTATTTCGATTTGCAAATTAATTCTAGGGTTTAATAAACCCATTCCACCTTATTTTCCTAATTTTCAAGTAAATCTCAAAACAATATTGGGAATATTTGACAACCTATTTCAAAACAAATTAAAGACTTTAAATTATTTTGGCAAACCTTTTATTTTTGCAAAACCCTCCTCTCTCTTTCTTTCCCTCTTTTTTTTCCTCTCTTAATCTTTTCTCTCCTTTTCCTTTTCTCCAATTGAGGAAGAATTCTTGAAAGGGGCAGCCGAACTTCTGGCCCATCTCTCTCCCTCCCTCTCTGTTTTGGCCCAACTCCAGCCCACCTTCGTCCCCTGCTTCTTCCTCCTGTACGGCAAAGCATCCATGGTGTCCACGTCAAAAGGCAGCTCGATGGGACGGCCGGGAGCACCCCTCCAGCTCCTTAAAACCCCCACCTGCTCCGCTCCTGAACCCTAGTCGCCTCTCCCCTGTACCGACAGGGTGCACCAGAACACCACCCACTGCACCCCTCGGACTCGCGCACGCGCGCAGGAACCATCAGCCCGTGCCGATCTTCTCCGTTCCTTTGTTTCCCTGAACCTGCAAGTTGTAGCTTTCTGTCTAATTACAGTTAACTTTGTTTTCATCATCTCTTATGTGGCTGGATCCGTATGCTATCACAAAACCGAATCATCCCAGTGACTAGCTCCTTTGACCCTCGTCCAGCAGCCCAAGGATCAAATCCCCACGGCTGCACATTTCTTTTTCTCTCCTTTAGTCGGCTAGACCTGAACCCGAACCTGCTTTCAGAAACTCAGTTAGCCGGCTCCTTTTCTCTTCCAAGTTCCGTTTGTTCTGCTTCCTAACACCAACCCGAGTGTAGCCCAGTGGCTTTGCTCTCTGTTCCCTCTCCCGTGAGGCCCAAGTTGGAATCCTGCTGGTAGCACCAAAGGTCATCCTTTTTCTGTCTTTTATTCTTTTTGCAAATTATGTTCTATATCATATCTTTGGATCTATAACTCCAATTGCAAAATATATTGTATGAATTTTGATCAGAAAAATGTAAGGAATTTAAATATGCCATCCATGCTCATGTTTGCATCATGTACCTTGCATTTTACTTGTGTTTTGTTTATCACCTAAATAATTAAATATGGAATACGTGGGTTCTAATTTAATTATTGACCCGGTTCCATTTAATTTTGATTGGCTCACCCATGCCTTGTTTCTCCATGTTAACTCAACATTTAATTTGATGGTTAGAAAAATAACTTGAACCATATAATTAAATATCGAAATCCGGTTCCGTTTAATTTGGCTTAATTGCATCTTCTCATGTCTTGCCATGCCATGCATTGCATCAACATGCCGATTCTTTTGTCGTAGTAGTAAAATGCATCTTTTGCATTTTCAGTGTTTGTTGCTTCTTCGGGAATAGCACGTTGAGTTGATGTGAGCAACGACAAGTTCTGCTACCTCTACCGGATTGCAGGCAAGTGATACTCACTTGCTATCTTTGCTTGTTTTCTGTATCTTACACATCCTATCTTTTGTTCCTTGCTAGCCTTATATTGCGATGCTTGTGTCTCGATCCTATTTGCATGTTTACCTTGCAGCCATGATATAGCCACCTCTCCACATCCTATTACCATGTTGTTTGTTTATCTTGTTGGCCTTGCGAGTCGTAGTGCATGCTTAGGTTGTTTTGTTCGAGTCTTGTTATCTTTATCTAGTCATGCCTTAATTTGATAGTTGGGTTAATTCACATGATAACCTTTAATGTTTGGCGAAGGGATATAATTAATAAAGATAAGGCACCGGCGGAAGGCCAATCGTGGTGATTTGTTCTGCTAATGTCGCCTAGGAACCGAGTTCTTGTCCTCTGATCCAAGAATGAGCGCACTATCCACATGTGGGAGGAAATGGGACTCCCCTCGACCTAGTACCGGATCTGCAGCCTTGTCCAGGGCGCCACAAGTAGTTCGGGTGTTTCCATTTGCGCGACGCTTTATTTTGATGCAGGTACGGATGGGACGCCTCCGATATGATGATGGTTACTTACGGTAGGGCTTGCGGTACGTTCGTTTATCGAGTGTGGAAGGAGGGGCAATCGTATGAGTGTTCCCTCCCGACACCGTCCACGCAACGGCTAGGTCCACCTCGGAGCTTCGGCCGGACTTTCAAGGTGGGTCAGACTTAGCTAGGTGGTTCCCTGGACTAGCGTTGTAGTGAAGGAAAGTGTAGTGTCGGATACCCTGCCGGCACACCTTAGGAAGTGTGCTAATAGCTGGCAACAAGGGTTGAAGTGCGTGTGGTTACATTTGTGCACCCCTGCAGGGTTAAATCTTTTCGAAAAGCCGTGTCCGCGGTTATGGACGACTTGGTGATGATGCTGGCTAACAAGATCATAGACAACTTACACCTAATGATAATAAGATGATTAGTAAGATAGAACTACTTCAATAATAAAATTATAAAATTGCCAACTGTGTGAGTGCCTTTGGGCTTGCTGCTCGTGGTTAACCGGGCTGGTAAGGAATTGGCTGGGTATGTTTGGTGTTAGTATAGTTGGTTACCTATGCGCTCTCTTACCTCCTCTCTATTAGACGAAAGTTGTAGTGTGTCTCTATAAGTTGTTAGTGCTGCTTGCCGCCGCCTCAATCGCTAACCCTCTTTTCCCGGAATTCCAGCTTTGATATCTTGTGAGTATTACTTGCCAGTACTTTTACTAGTACTGACCCCTTCGGGGCTGCTATTCCAATGCAGCCAACAGGTTTGAAGTCTGACGATGTTAGCTTGGGAATCCCTCCGGCTAGGCTTGGCCTGGGCAGGGATATGGTGCCTTTGCTTATCTTCAGGACTCTTAGTCCAATTTGTATCTTGTCCGTAGTCGGACGCTACCCGCTTCCGTTGTTATTTGGATCTTTGTATTGTATCTTTGCTCTTGACTCGGTGAGTTGTTGTTGTATATATGTTCTTTTGTGGGTTCCATCGAGAACTGTTGTAATGTTATCACAATTCCACCCACATAACGTGTGTGTTGCGACGTGCACGTTATGCCTGGTGGGCGTCCTTTAGGATCGTTATTATGCGGATTTGGCTGGAACGCTAAAATCTGCATAATACCGATCTTAGGGCGTTACATTAATTCAAGGATTAAAAGATATAATATTGTGGTTTGAGAAATTTTATTTCAAGACTGAGTGAGTTCCGGTTGCACATGCTATGTGAAAGTCCTCTTGACTGATCATACGTCATGTAGGCATAAAAGGGAAACGAAAATCTCACTCCCTAACCAAATATATTATATTCATCATGTGATGATGAGAATTATCATGTGATGATAATAGGTTTATCATGAGATGATAAAGTAATGTCAAATTAGGTGACATTGACGTTTTGCAAAGAACATAAAGAACTGTATAGTACAGAATACGGACAGAACCTCTTCCACGAGCAAACATGATCAGCACTGAGACTCCATGAGTGTTAGACACCATGAGTGTTGGATCGAGAAAATGTAAACTAGATTATTCACTCTAGTGCAAGTGGGAGACTATTGGGAATATGCCCTAGAGGCAATAATAAAATGGTTTATTAGCATATTCATGTTTATGATGCTATAATTGTATTAACCGGAAACATAATACATGTGTGGAATATAAACACCAGGTGTCCCTATTAAGCCTCTACCGGACTAGTTCGTTAGTCAAGAGATGGTTAGAGTTTCCTAACCATGGACTTGTTACAGTCACTTGATAACGGAGTCATATCATTGGGAGTAATGATGTGATGGACAAGACCCGATAATAAAGAGTTGCAATTGATCGTGTCACACAAGTTTCATTGCCAACACTTTTAGTATGCCAAGTATAGTTTCCTTAGACCATGAGATTATGTCACTCCCGTTTACCGGAGGAATGCTTTGTGGACATCAAACGTCACTTCGTAACTGGGTGATTATAAAGGTGGCTTTCAGGTGTCTCCGATGGTATTTGTTGGGTGACATGAATCAAGACTGGGATTTGTCCTTCCTTGTGACGGAAAAGATATCTCTGAGCCCTCTCGGTAATATAGCATCAGAAAGGTTGCAACCATGTGATTAAGTGGTAATCACGGTGATCCGATATTATGGACGAGTAAATAGAATTTGCCAGGTAACGAGATTGAACCAGATATGGAGATATCGACGATCAAGTCTCGGGCAAATTAAATATCGGTGAGACAAAGGGAATCGTATATGAGATTAAGAATCTCCGGCATCGTGGTTCAATCGATAAGGAACTTCGTTGAATATGTAGGAGTCAATATGGTCATCCCGGTCCCGCTATTGATTATTGATCTGATCATGTCTGCATGTTCTCGAACCCGTAGGGTCACACACTTAAGGCTTCGATGTAGCTAGGGTTTTAGTGAGATAAGTAAATGGTGTAATCAAATGTTGATTCGGAGTCTCGGATGAGATCCTAGACATCATGAGGAGCTCCGGAAGAGTCCGGAGATAAAATTTCATATAAGGAAAGTGGTTTCTAGGGTTCCGGAAAAGTTCGGGAAAATTCCGGCAGAGTACCGGAAGATTCTAGAAGGTTCCGGAAGGTTCCGGAGGGCCCCACCTTGGGGGGCCACGAACCTAGAAGGCCCACATGGACCAAGGGGAGGTGCAGCAGCCCACTTGGGCTGGCCGCACCCTCTCCCTAAAGGCCCATGCGGCTGGCCCATGGGAGGCACCCAAAAACCCTAGGGGCTGCCTTGGGGGGTAAGTTTCCTCCCTTGGCCGGCCCTAGATGGGTTTGGGACGCCCCCCACAGCCCCCTCACGCCTATATAAGGAGGAGGGGAGGGCTGGGGCGCAGCACCCTTGTACCCTAGCCGCCGGCCTCCCTCTCCTCTCCCTCCTCTCTCCTGCAGCCGCTTGGCGAAGCCCTGCAGGAATTTCTCCACCATCAACGCCACCACAACCGTCGTGGTGCCGATATCCATCTAGCCATCTCCACCTTGCTTGCGGGATCAAGAAGGCAGAGATCTACATCGAGCCATACGTGTGGATACCGCGGAGGTGCTACCCCTTGTGGCACTTCGTCGGATTGGACTTCGAGGAAATACATCTCCTCGCGACTAGATGAGTCTAGTTGCGGGGATCGACTAGCCAACCCCTGCACCGACAAAACGCGTTTGTTGATCTTCAAGGGTAAGAGATTGGATCTCATCTTCGCTACCTCCATCTAGTAGATCTAGATCCTTGGGGTTTATTCCGCTTGTTGCGTAGGAAAATTTTTGTTTTCTATGCTGCGACCCCATCAGTATAATCTGCGGAGTCACCATTGTGATCACGGTACCTCGGTGACAGTGTGGGTGCCGTGTGTGACTCTATGCATCAAGATTAGAGGGATCTTCATCATGAGTTTGTTCTTTATTATTGTTGGATTGAATAGATCATGAGGTTTCTTGATGCTTGTGTTATTGAAGAAAAAGACTATTCAAAAAATAGGTTGTCGTGTTTGTTAGTACTATCTTTGGATGTGGATAGTGACAGCATGAATTGTCCATAGATGTGGAATACGAACTTTAAGGTGTGCTTCTCGTAGCCCTACGTAATTCTCATCCTATTTGATACAGAAAAGAATGATCTCCGAGTAACGTCTACCATGCATGTGTTTTTGTGGTAACTATCATGTGTTTAATTATGTTAATGATGTTGAGAGTAGTCATTAGTGAAAGTATGAAGACTAGGGCTTGTTTCTAAGCATTGATACACCGTTTTTAGTCACTTTTTTCACTTGTTTGCTTTTTGTCATTTTTATTACAGAATTACAAAATCACCTTTACCATCAATATCACTTGTATTTTGCCATCTCTTCGCCGAACTAGTGCACCTATATAACTGACAATTATATTAGGTTTGTTGGGGACACAAGAGACTTCTTGTATCTTAATTGCAGTGTTGCTTGAGAGGGATTTCTTTAACCTCTACCCACTAGTAGGAAAACAGCTATAGGTGAAATCACTTTTTGTGGCGCACGGAATATGCATGCGCCACAGAAATTATTTCTGTGGCGCATTATTTTGTATGCGCCACAGAAATTTGGAATTCTGTGGCGCACCAAAACCAAATGCGCCACAGAAAGTCACATTTCTGTGGCGCACCCACTGCGTGCGCCACAGAAAGGTGCCTTTCTGTGGCGCACTGGGCTGGATGCGCCACAGAAAGTCACATTTCTGTGACGCACCCCCTACGTGTGCCATAGAATTTTTTATTTTTGTGACGCATGTGTCTCAGTGCGCCACTGAAAGTCGCCATAGAAAAATCAAAATCTCAGATCTATATTCTCTCTCTACCCTATCCTCTCACGCGAAACACGCACAGCCACACGTACGACCTGCTCCTCTCTCATCTCTCCAGATTCTCTCTTCTCTCTTTATTCTTTCACGCACACGCGCGACGACCTGCTCCTCTCGCCTCACCAACAGCTTCCTCGACGACCCACGCTCGCGCCACCGGGCCGCGCTGTCCTGCCGCAGGCTGCTCGCGGCGGAGCGGCTGACGCGGGCGGCGATGTCGCTGCGGGGGGACCCGAGGACGCCCGAGTTCCTGCTCCTCCCGCCGGGGTTCTGCTTCCCGGCGCTCGAGCGCCTCGACCCCGGCCGTCGCCTCGCTCGCCGTCTACTGCCGCGACCCCTCCACGCTCGACAACCTCGCGCCCTGCTGGCGGGGGACCCTCCGCCGCGTCAAGCTCGTGCGCTGGCACCAGCGGCCCCTCGGCCTCCCCAGCGGCGCGGATCTCGAGCCGCTCCTCCGGACCTGCCCCGCGCTCAGGGCGCTCGACCTCTCCGAGTTCTACTGCTGGACGGAGGACATACTGCCGGCGCTCGCCGCGTACCCGCCCGCCGCCGCGGCTCTCACCGACCTCGACCTCGGCCTCGCGGGCGCCACCAACGGGTTCCACGCCTCCGAGCTCGCGGCCATCGCCGCCAAGTTCGCCGCGCTGGAGCCCCGCGCCGGCCGTGCCGCTCTCGCGCCTCACCGACAGCTTCGTCCTCTTTCCCCGCGTTCCTCTCTCTCTCGCTGGCTCGCTCCGGTCGCCAACCCCGCGCCGCCCCTGAGCCCAGCGCCTCCCCGCGCCGCCACCCAGCGCTTCCGCCTGCCATCCACGGAGGCGTCCAACTCCGGAGAAGCCTGTCAGCGTCCACAGAGGAGCCAGCGTCGCCGCCCTGCGTCCGCTCGCACGGCGAGTCGAGGCGGAGAGCCGCATTTTTGTTAAGCTGAAAAGCACATTTTGTGGTGCACAGTTCGTAGTGCGCACAAATTCGGGACTTTCTGTGGCGCACCAGGCCGGTGCGTCACAGAATTAACATTTTTGTGGCGACGATTCTATGGCGCACGGTGGGTGCGCCACAGAATTCAAAATTAGTGCGCCACAGAAGGCCTTCTTCCTGGTACTGACCTCCCTGAGTTCGATAAACCTTGGGTTACTCACTTAAGGGAAAATTGCCGCTGTCATACAAACCTCTGTGCTTATAGACCCAACAAGTCTACAAAAATAGAAGCGTGTAGTAGAGATCAGGCCACCACCAGCGATCGGAGTGGGATCCCAAGATCCACCGCTCCAGATCACAGCGAGGTCGGTCGGCAACCTCCGGAGAAGAGGTCTCCGCCGCCATGCCCGGGGCCGCCGCCCCGGCTCCCATGTGATGCGTCCGTCGAGCGGCGTAGATGCGATCCGAACACGTGCCACCGCTGCCATCTCACCCTTCGGTCGCTGGCACCACGCACCACCACGGATGAGATCAGGGGCGCCTCCCCAATCCCCCCGGGTTGCGACCAGCGGAAAGCCCCGCCGCCGCCATGCCGCCCAGGCTTGGCCCGGCGACACCTCCGGCGGCGGGGGGAGAGAGAGGCTGGAGGAGACCGGAGGAGGGTGGAGGGGGAGCTCCCCGGAGTGGCGCGGCGCCGCCACCCGGGGGAGGGTTAGGTCGTGGGGGGAGTTGTTATGGTCATTTTATTGAACCATTCTTTTCATTGCGATCATTCATTAGTATTTAATTAAATCGGATTTGAACATTTGTTGTAATTTGAATATTATTTGTATTGTATTATGTTGAAATATTAATAAATTCAATTTTTATTACTATTCTATCATAACTATGTTGTTTAAAATCATAAATTTAAGTAATGGAGCAACTAGGGCTCAATCGAGTGAGAATTAACTTAATTCTCATTCAGATGATATCATCCAGTTGAATGTGCAACTCATGTGTAATCCATATGCAATCTATGTGTAATTGATGACATTACCGTATGAATCGTATAAATGACATTACCGTATGAGTCACAATACAAATTTAACGGGATTAGAGTTGAGCAGCTCTAACTTAATTCTCCATCGACACTTGAGTGAGCAATATCAAAACCGTTTACCGTTTAAATAAACCACCGAAAAGAGTACCTCGCGAGCTCGACGGCGGCATTTGCTATTCACCGTCGCAAACCCAGAACTCGCGCACCCCTAGCGCCCGTGCGAGTCCAGACGAAGCGCGGACGCGCCCTCCCTCCCACCACCCGTTGCGTATGACCGGGTATGGGGTCCAGCACACAGTGGGGCCTGGGTCGGTGATCCGGTTTGCAACCCGTGCTCAGTCTGAGTGGAGCGACGTGGGGGTGGGACCCGATCGCAATCAACGACGGCGTGGGGGCAGTCAAAGCTTTTTTTTTTTTTTTTTTTTGCGAAACGGGGGCAGTCAAAGCTGCGACCGCGACAGTAGCGCACGCGCGCGGCGTCGTGCCGTGGCCAGTAGTCGCCTTCGTTCCAGACTAGGTAATAAGCAAATTAATTGATTCTCTGCCCTGATGAAACGGACGGAGCACAAGCGATTGGTCACCTTTTTTTTTTTTGAAACCGCCATCATAGGCATTTTATGATGGATCGTGTTAGGTCACTTGCTACGTACGTCGATAGTGATGGACGATAAGATTTTTTTCGTCGAGGCCGCGAGGCTTGAAGTGCTCGCTCGGCAGCTTTGTTCGCTTTGGAATAAAGAAGCTCAGAGTACATACATTGGTGGCCACGACACGAGCGGAGGACAAGCAAATTCAACTTTTCCGGCGGCGATAACATAAATCCGGCCAGTTTGCTTCCCGTCCGTTCTGTTGTGCAAGTTGACCACGTTTAGACCCTTCTAACCATCGTGCTAGACGTTTTTTTTTTCGGTTTTGCTATTGCTCACTCGAGTGAGAATTAAGTTAGATCTCACTCAACTCTAACCCCGTCAGATTTACATCATGATTCGTGCGGTATGTCATTTATGCAACTCAAATTTCCTTGAGTTACACATGAATTGTGCATAGTTGCAACTGAGATTTCTCAGTTACACATGGTGTATACATGAGTTGCACATGCAACTGGATGACATCATCTGAGTGAGAATTAAGTTAATTCTCACTCGAGTGAGCCCTAGTTACTCCTTTTTTTTCCATGAACCGTTGGTTGCGATGGGTAGGTGAGACTTGAGTGAACTTTTTTTTATCATAGAATATTTTATTGAATTTAAGTGCATTTTACAGATTAGCAGCGTGAATGGCGTCACGCTAGATACAGAGAGTATGTTCCTTCCTGGACATTGACCTGCTTCTGAACTTAAGCACTTGAAGGTAGCAAATCTCCAGCCGCGGCCACCGATTTCTCCTCAAATGTTGTTTGTCTAAGGGTCCGAATCGATGTGGCAGGTGTCTCTAAGGTAACACAGACATTTAGAAAGCATAATTTTTTCAAGCTAAATCAAAATAAAACACTATATCAAGACCAACGTGGTTAGTGCTTTCCCAACGATTTGGGCATTGTAGTTGTTTTTTTTGTCCGCTCATTTCGCTCCGCGTGTCCTTTGCGTTCGGTCACAATATTTCCCGTGGATTCTCAGTTTTCCACTCGATATTTTACGAGTCCTAATGTTACCGTCAACTCCATACTGTCTTTTCGTTGTTCTCATGCCTACCTGTCTGTTCTAGTGTTTTTGAACCCTTCTGTTTTTATGTACTAATCGGTTGCCAGATTGTCTCTACCATGTGTCTTCCTTCCACTTCTTCATCATTGCGCGGTGGGTTCCTCGTGCCCTTACATGTCGTTCCCACCGTGCCGCTTTGACTACATTTTCTCTCGGTATGCATCACTCTTGAGAACCGTTGCACCATTTTTTCTCCCCACTTCTAGAACGATTTTCAAAATTGTCACAATCAACCCACCGCTTGATGACACCATCGTTGCCACACAAACCACCACGTAGATTCGTCTTAGACCACTGGTCCCTCCAGTTAGGTCCAACTCCAAGACAATGCACCCAAGAGGAAACACGACACTGAGTGTCTTCATAGCCCGATTCGAGAAGACCCGAATCTAGGATTTTCTCCAGGGAAAACTGGGAGGGGAGGCGAGGGATACACCACGACAACATGGTAGTGACAACTACTGTGTCGTCTCCGGTGGCTCCGGCTCACGTCAGAGCTGGATTTCAGCACGAGGCTGAGCTTCCGTGAGCCCGTAGAGGGCTGGTGTAACCTCTTTATCGTTGTCGCCCGCTCACAAAAAGGTCCCTTCGAGGCCACTCGACCTTGGGGTTGCATCCTCACAACTGCGGCAATATAGGGTATGGCTAGCTCTGAAGCCATATGCCCAATACCTCATAGTGAGAGCGCATGCGAGAAACATAACCACCTTTGGGAGTCACAACGTGCAAATTTGCCACAACGGAGATAGATCTGCACGAATGCACCACCAGGGACGCGACAGTGTCAATGCTCCTCACCGCTCCACGAGACACCAGCCGCCGTCATCGAAGGCAACAAACATATGCGTATGCCACTTGGCCGCGATGGGGGAAGCCGGCGTAGGCCAGAAGACCCTAAACACGAGGAGAACCGCTGGTAGGAACACTGATACCACCGTCGAATGTGCGGGCTTAGGCCTGTGACATCATATGGCAACGACAAGGGGAAGGTGGATGGGTGGCGGTTACATTATTACATATTTTCTGTTATGTATGCCTCTCCTGGTACATATTTGGACACATGATAGCTAAGAAATAACTAAATTATCACGTATTAATATATTCTTGAAGAGAGTCTTTATTATTTTATCAACCATTGGGTCATAGCATGTTTATCTTAAGGTAACAATCTAAATT
The DNA here is from genome assembly GCA_012064385.1 of Puccinellia tenuiflora. Classification (NCBI taxonomy): domain Eukaryota; kingdom Viridiplantae; phylum Streptophyta; class Magnoliopsida; order Poales; family Poaceae; genus Puccinellia; species Puccinellia tenuiflora. The sequence goes on from QRDG01000381.1 coordinate 1,636,969, forward strand.
GACAAAAAGATGGAAGAAAAACTGCACTCCCATTTGTTCGTGATTCTGGCAAAATTTTATACCGGTTGAACCGAATTGACTCGAATCGAGTTTGCTTCGGTTCACCAACTTATGAGCCTTGGTTTGTTTTTCCCAAATCTAAGCATAGTGTTGAGACTCGTGTTTTTTTAGAACAACCAATAGAAAATCAAATTACAAGAACAAACATAAGTGGTAACTAAGAGATAGACGGGACTAAACAATTGTATTGAAAATTTTACAAATCAAACCCAAAGGATAAAGATTACAAAACGATCCCTAGGTTTCCTGCACCCACCGAAGCCAGCGACCACCGACAAATTTTAGCATCGTCGAGGCACACGCTAGAAGAGGCATCAAGCCACCACCATTGTAAGATCCAGAGATGCACCATTGCACATGGGGGTTGTGATAAGAGGAATAGGCCTATCGCAAGCAACGCGGCACATGCCACTCCGGCATGTCGACTGGGGACATTCTAGTGTTTCCTTGGACCCAGATCCACTGTATCCAATTGACGAAGTCGGGAAAGAACGACATATCCACCACCATCGGATCACCATCCTCGCTCCAGAACATCCATCTCGCCCCGGCCGCATGCGTTTCCGCGGTTAACATCACACGCCGCCGACACACTGAGAAACTAATATTGTCAGATCAGAAGAAAACAAGAAGACCAAGCCGCCTGCTCCACAACGTCGCCGATTAGAGCACCGTCGCGGGGGGGGGGGGGGGGGGGGGGGGGGGGGAGCAGGGGCCTCTTATTCCGACAGGGCGCCGTCCCACCACCGATGCGACGTCTCTGAACATATCTAAACCAACCGTAACTACTCGCCAAGGTCACTACACCAAGGTCCCCACCCCCTCCCCTCACCGGAACGACGGATAGAGGGGGGACCTACGGCTTCCCCGATGGAGGGAGGGGGCAAAGAGGTCGGTACCCTAGTCGCTCCTCTGAAGGTGGCAAGTGATGGCTCATCTGTGTTGAGAGACGTGTGTTTGTGACGACATAGAATAATTCATTTGAATCAATTTAGAAAATAGGAGTAGTAAAAAATAAATAAAAAATGCAAACACATTCCTTCGGGCCTCTTTGATTCAAAGGAATATCAAAAGATTTTTGTAGGATTAGATCCTATAGGAAAATTTCCTATACTAGTTGTTTGATTTGTAGGATCATATTTCATAGAAATTAATCCCATAGGAATCTTGTAGTGTAATTTCCATAAGAAAAAAGCATTAGGTCATACCTCATGGAAAATTCCTTCACTACAATCAAAGAAAGTTTCACTTCCTATAAGATTCAAGTAGGCATGACATCCCATTCCTGTAAGTTTCCTATTCCTATAGATTTCCTATCCTAAAAATCAAATGAGCCCTTCATATTTTTCGTGTGAACTGGCTCCTCCTTTTGCATAGGCCGCAGGGGTTTAACGAGCAAGCCCAGGTTTAAGTAGGCCAGGAGGGGAGCCGCCGTCCCGGAGTTTCTCGCCGCCGAAACCCTACCCCTCCTCCCGCAACCACCCCTGCTACGACGGAACTCGGTTCTCGCGGAATCCTCCCCATCCACCGATCCCCATCTACCGACGGCGTGTTTCCGACGCTGTTCCTTTCGCCGGTAAGGATTACGGAAACCCTACCTAGCTCGGGTTACTGTTTGTCTTGCTCTGGCGTTTCGTTGCCGTGAACAATCGGATCGAACCATATCCCTTTCACAGTGGATCGGTCTCAGTTGACTCCATCCCGTTGATTGGACGGACTATCGACAATCGAGGGGCAGGGCGGTGCACCCGCCGTCATTTCGTTGTTGTATTTCCCCCCGTCTGAAATCTGCTTCTAAGATCCCGTATTAGTGCTCCTAATAGCAGTCTGATTTTAGAAAATTTGGGGGTTCAAGTGGATCTTTTCTACATTAGCAATTGCTAATTTGTCTCACATGATATTTTTCTTCTTCAGTGCCAGAGGTTTGTAGCAGGGGATCTGTGCAATGGCTTTCGCTAGCAGACTGGGAGGCTTGCTGAGGAGGTCATCAGAGTCCTCGAATTCGTCACTACTCCAGGCAGTAAGATGCATGTCTTCTTCCAAGCTTTTTGTTGGAGGTATGGTCAGATGGATTACTGTTCTAGCTCAGGTTCGTGCAAATTATCGATGCAGGAGAGTTATCTAATAACATGCGTGGTCTACCTGCTTTTAGGACTATCATATGCCACAGATGATCCGACTCTGAAGGATGCCTTTTCTGGTTATGGGGATGTGCTTGAAGGTCGTTTGCCCAGTTACTGTAACACATTTGATATATATTTTGGCATGTTTCTCATGTTGCTAACACTTTAATCGTTTGGGATTGGATTCAGCTAGAGTCATCATGGACAAGGAGTCTGGCAGGTCTAAGGGTTTTGGATTTGTTACTTATATGTCTAGCGAAGCTGCCGCGGATGCCATTAGTGCTATGGACGGCAAGGTAATTTTGCAGATATGCTATGTCATTCATGTCTATTTTTCTCTCTTTATATCCTATGTGTCACTTTGAAAAGATAGTCCTAAAGTTCAGGTTGCATGTTTTTGCTTGAGTAGCTTGTCCTGTTGTATATTCATTATTCTTGCTTACTGCCCTTTACAAGACACTTGTCCTGCCTGCAATTGCCAAACTGTTTTATTAACTTACTGATGCAATGTAATTAAAATAATTGAGCTCTTGCCTTCGATCTGATGTAGAGTTGTGTTAACTGGCATTGATTCACTGATGTTAAGTTGTGCTTCTCTGCTTAGTTTAAACTAATGACCATTGTCTTCTTTTCTGTGCATCAAAACCGAGTTACGAACAATTTCACTGATTTATGTTCTGCCGAGACTAATGGCAAATATCCTCCACCTTTACCCCCTTAGTTCACATCATACCATACTAGGACTTTGGCAATCAAAAGACACCTCAGAAACAGAAATGAAGGGTATATATAATAACAAACACAAATAGTTATGACAACATCACAGTACTTAGCAAAGGAATCGACTAAAGTAGATGCTAAATGAAGCAGAGGAATTATTTTTAACTTCCAATTATGTGCGGTACATAATCATCCATAGTTAATAAGAGCAAAGTTCACAGGATATGCAAGTATTCATCCAATTATGCTTGAAGCTTGGGACATTGACATTTTAGTGTCACATTGTTGTTAGTATGTTCTTGTAACTTGTATACGTCTTTCTTTTTCTTCGAATGTTAACTTGTAAGAATCTTAAGATAATGACACTTGTTTCCTAGACGCATCATTCCAGATGTTTAATCTCATGATCCATGAACACGAGTGCCTACCAGATCAGTCAGCAAGAGAATGTATGTTTAGGGAATAGCTGACTATTTGCAGATTGTGGCATGTCGATGCATGACATAATGTTTTTTGTAAATATTTAAATTATTTGAACTTACCTTATGGCTAGGATATTTGGATGAGTTGTAAAAGTGACCTACCCTAATTCTTGTGAAATATTTGTTCTACCATCACAAGATAGGATTTTTTTTATTCTGCTTTGGATTAATGTGGCACTGTCTCTATAATATGCAAGTACATGTCATTACCAGGGGTGGAGACAGGGGGGTGGGGGGGGGGGGGGGGGGGACCAGCAGGGCCCTGCCCCCCCAACGATCAGATTTTCAATTTAGATCCATACTTTTCTTTGCTAAAATATCCTTAAAACTTGTATTTCAGTGCTCTGGCCCTTCCTAACATTTTGTATGCATGATTTTCTTACATCGCCCCCCCTCAAAAAAAAATCCTAGCTCCGCTCCTGGTCATTACCAAGCCAAATGTTATGTTCTTTTTAGCACATCCAGTTGTTATGTTTTTATCTTGCAAGTGTGTAACACATCCATCTGCTTTAGGACCTTCAAGGGCGAACAGTAAAGGTGGACTATGCCAATGGCCGTGCTACTAGTGGATACGGCACTGGAAATTACGGAGGTGGTGGAGGTGGATACGGCACTGGAAATTACGGAGGTGGATACGGCACTGGAAATTACGGAGGTGGATACGGCACTGGAAATTACGGAGGTGGTGGAGGTGGATACGGAACTGGAAATTACGGAGGTGGTGGAGGTGGATACGGCACTGGAAATTACGGAGGTGGCGGAGGTGGATACGGCACTGGAAATTACGGAGGTGGCGGATATGGCAGCACAGGACATGGAAGTGGCGGTGGTGGATATTCAGGCAATGGTGGTAGTTACGGAAGTGGGGAGCACGGTTACAGTGGTGCAGCTGCGGCTGGTGGTGAGTATTCTAGCATCCACAATAATGCAGCAGCTGGCGGATATAGCAGTGACAGAAGTTACAATAATGCCAGCAACTCAGCTGGAAGTACTGGTAGCTATGGTGGCGCTGGTGGTGGAGGTGAGTATTCTAGCATACACAACAATGCAGCTGCTGGTGGATATGGCAGTGGCGGAAGCTACAAAAATGGCAGCAACTCGGATGGAAGTACTGGTAGCTATGGCGGCGCTGGTGGCGGCGGTGAGTATTCTAGCATTCACAACAATGCAGCTGCTGGTGGATATGGCAGTGGCGGAAGCTACAACAATGCCAGCAACTCGGCTGGAAGTACTGGTAGCCATGGTGCAGCTGGTGGGTACAATGCCCCTAACACCTATGGCGCCAGCAACTACAACAGTGAAGGTGGTAGCTATGGTGCAGCTGGTGGGTACAATGCCCCTAACACCTATGGCGCCAGCAACTACAACAGTGAAGGTGGTGGGAATGCAACCTTCGGCGGAAGCACTGGCGGTTTCAGCAGTGGTCATTCTGGCTTTGCTGCCGGCAGCTTCGCCGGAAATGTGAGCAGTACTGGCAATGTTGCTGCAAATGTGACTGGTACCGGCAGCCCCAATGGATACAGCTACGCTGAAGGATTTGGTGGCGGTGAGACTGTTGGAGCTACTAACAAGGTACAGTCCAGCCCCAATGGCAACAGTTACGCCGGAGGGTTTGGTGGTGGCGAGACTATTGGAGCTAACAAGGTGCAGTACAATGGCCAAGACGACCTTCTGGGTGCTGACTTCTTCACTGAGTCGGAGGACCGTCAGGCACGCAGGTCGGCATAAGCTACGGTGTCACATCCCTTGCAACACCTTGCTTGTTTTGCGGTGAAACATGGAGCCAAGGTAACAACACTATCCAGTGGTGCTTTCTCTGCGTTATTCTGCTTTGGTATTGCATGCTATTTTGAGAGAAGTAATAAGATGGTGCTTTTGGCAACGGTTACAGTTTATCTTGTATTGAGAAGGAAATGTCTGTTAGCCAGCTGATGGCGGTGTTTTCAGCCTGTTCATCCCAGAGTATGACCATATGCCAGGTTCATACATGTTCTGTAGGTGCATTCTTACCCTGTAATGCATTCATGCATATAAGGCTGGTTATTTGCTGATCTGTGGTACTCCTGCATGCCGTCCTCCTTTAATTACCTTGTGACTTTCCTGCCTTGAAGCCGGCACGATACGGCGCGTTATACTGGTCTTGTTTTCGCTGTATACGACAGTGCATTCCGAAGCTAACTGGATATCTGATTCAGTACAATCTCTTCCTTTTTGTTACACTAGTAAGTGTACGTTTTCTGAGGAAATTTAGGTGCCAAACGATCTGTATGAGAGCGACTTTTATTTTCACGGCATGAACTTCATTGATTTTGTGTGACTTTCATTTTACTAGTAGATAAGTTGTTGCTCTAGTTGTTAGAACTGTTGCTCTACGAATTACCTTCCCTTTGGTTCAGTATCACGCTTTCTTCAGTCCCATTGTCTTTCTACCCTGTGGCTGACATGTCAACGGAACATGTAGATACATCTATAACCAACACTATCGACCAAGGGTAGAGCTGAAAACATGGTACTGACATGGAGCTTGAACACACATGGTACTTGTGCTTAACTGGAGGCCGGGGCTTTTGATATTAGGGTGCCCCAGAGGCCAGATCTATGGTGGATATATGCTAATTGGCGGCTACAAATCTTTTTCAGTGTTCGGTTGTCTCAATGGTTCAGACTTTAAAAGCAAAATCGAAGTTTAGACAAGATTCGGAAAATTTTCAGTTCAATACTACCACATAGGTTTCACAGGAAAGGATAAAAAAATTCAAGATTTTTCCATGATTCAACAGATTTTTTTTTAGATAAGAGGGTGCGGGTCCCCGGCCTCTGCATCAAAATGATGCACACAGCCAACCGCAATTATTCATCAAGACTTACAAGTTACAACATTGATCAAACCGAAGTCAGCCGCTCGGCAACAAAAAGTCGCTACAACTATGATGGGGGTGGCGAAGATCAGAGCCGCATGCCTTGACCTCCCACCTACACGCATCATCTACAACCGGAGTACCGGTCCAGCAAACCCTGCACGCACACCGCATGCGCACGCTACAGCAGTCGCTTCCGCCGTCTTCCTCGAACCCATCTTTAGGCAAAGATCAACGCCATGGCCTTGTAAGACCAGCCGGCGACGTCGCCATGACGCCAACCAGCATATCCAATCTGCGCGTCATCATCATCACACGTCCAGCGCCGAGACTCCGCTGCGCCGCGCCGCCAAGACTCGCCGTCGACGACGTGTTATATGCCTCAACACGCCATCCAATCTGCGCGTCATCATCATCACACGTCCAGCGCCGAGACTCCGCTGCGCCGCGCCGCCAAGACTCGCCGTCGACGACGTGTTATATGCCTCAACACGCCACCTCTCCTTGCCCGTCCCATCCAGCAGCTGCTCCAAAACGACGCCCCCAAGAGGGAGAACGACCCTGAAAGGGCCGTCATCGTCCGATCCGGGAGACCCAGATCTAGGGTTTCCCCCGGAGCAGTCCGAGATAGGTGACGCAAATTGCATTGACGATGCCTCAATAAGGAAACGACGTCAAACGACGTCCGAGATAGTCCATGATTCAACAGATAATAGACAAAGTTAATTGGAGTCCATACCTGTCCAGGGGGTTTTCATGGATGTTTCATATGAGTCTCACACAAGTAATATTTTGTTCTGAAATTCAGAATTCCGAGTTTTAACAAATTTCTTAGAAGACTGAGACTCAGTTCCACACATCGATAAAGCACACGTGATAAATATTGTAATAATACCGTTTGTATGTAGGCATAAAAATCATCAGCAACATCTCACAGCTACCATTTTTAATTAGCAAAACTCGCCGCAGAGTGTGTTATAGAATAAGCTCGAGTTTCTGGAAGGGGCTGTCCAGGTCGAGTCCATCGAACTCGTCAGCGGGTTGCTGCTCCGGCGCCTGGAGCATTGGCATGGGCTCGGGCTCTGCTTGTGTCACCGAACCCAACTTGCAACCTTGCAGCCGCCGGCGGGCAGTTGCTCCCGCCGCTACCTTGTCTAACGGACGCCGGCACCGCCGGTGCCCCGAAGAGCAGGGCCAGGCAAATGCACACATGCAGCGCCCCCGCGAGCGACGCCGTCGAGGGCTTCATCGGGTCACTGGCCGGTGGAGTCTCGACTGTGCTATAGATAACTTAGCTCTGATGGGCGTTTTCTGGCTGCTTGCTCTGCTCCGATGGTTTCATGGCGGTTGGCCGCTGGCCGGAGAATTAGCTGGACGTGCCCAGTGTATTTCCTCGTGCGAGTCCGGGCGGCCGTTTATTGCGTCGCGACTTGCATGCACCGGCACGACGCGGCCGGCAGGGGTATTACGTAGTATAGTCCCTTCGTTCTTAACTGGTTATTTTAATATGGATTACAAATGGAGTGAAATGAGCGAACTTACGCAATAATACGGAGTATATGTAGTAAAACATTTTATATTTTGAAACATAGGGAGTATGTATGTACCAGTTTATAGAGGTATTCTTTTGTTTAGAGTGCACGGCTACAGTAACATGAACAGTGCGTATGTACACGGACACTTCCTCTCTCTAGGGTCGGAAGATTACAGAAGTTCAATACGAGTTAAGTTTGGCAGTGAAGTTTAGACGGTTCATTTATATACGACTAGCAAACAGCAAACGTGCGCGTGTAACAAACATTTCTATCGGGACAAAAACAAAAATCATCATCCTTCAACGAACAACCTTAGAGATAGAAATCATCAACGTTCAACCGTCCAAACTTCTTGCCGCATTCTTCTTCTACGCGTCCATGACAGGGTTTCTATGTGACGCCTACATAAGAAACATTCTTGTGTATGCAACAACAAAGATATGAACGAAGAGACGAAAGTGTTAAAAGTCAGAAGTGAATGGATGTAACGACTGCTTTTATTGATAGAAATTGGGGTATATATACCCTGGTACAAAGGCGGTTACAAGGAAGCGGTTGCCAAAAGTGGAACCGACATAAGCATGGATTAACCCATTAATTAAACTAATTAATTAATTCTTAACACTCCCCCTAATCAATGCTTGTCTTTAGAGTATTCTTCGCGAGGATGTCCTTGTAAAAATAATGTCCTTTGTAGATTCTATCATCTTGAAATAGTCTCCTCCAACAACCATGTGGGAAAAATATGAGGAGAGTAGTGTGTATGATATGTTGCTAAATTTTTTTTAAACCCAGTGGAAAAATAAGAAGAAAATGGTGCAACATATATTGATTATTGTCTCTTTGGTAACTCATATGAGAAAACCTTGGTAAAGAAAAACCCATGTGAGTGTAGAGCACAATACATATGACTTTATACTTCCTTTAAAAATCCCTATGGGGAAAACAGAAAGTATGACATGATATTTGTAGTTGATAATTTCTCCCCAAAAACCGTTTGGAAAAAATGTGAGGAGAATAGTATTTGATATGTTGTCAAAACTTCTTTAAAACCCCGTGGGAAAAGTAAGGAGAAAATAATACAACATATAATCCATGGAAATTCTAGTGATGATTCAGAATGACAACGAGTCGCCTAAGCACACACATAATAATTATTTGAAATTGTAAGCTAAGAAAAAGTATTTGTAATCTAAAGAACGTTTAGGGATCTAAACTTCCAAATGTTGACGCCTCTCGCGGATAGAACTTTGACAATTACCCTTTATTTATTTAAAGAAAGATGGCAATTATAAAATTATGGCACAATTTTCATAAGACATGTAATAATAATACTATTATTTTTCTTTCGAGCAATTTGAAAAATGTGTTTGTACCTGTAAATCTCATCATTTTTTTCATCTAGCTGTGAATCCTATTGGCTGAGGGGATCTGCAGAACCTTTTAATTTTTAAATCTTGGATATTTGTAACATTGGTTCATTGATGTATGAATTTTTTTCCATACTAAGATCAGAATGTTTCATAATGATAATGATTTTTTAATGGTGAAAGCAGATGCGGTATGTTCATGAAGTTTGATTCATAATACATTTCCTCGGGTCCGGAGTATTCATGCTGAAAGACCACTAATACACATAGTTCCAATAGTTTTTTTTTGTAGCTTTGTTAATACATCTGAAATAATTTCTTGTTCATGGTTACATGGTAAGAAACTTACTTGTTCATGCATGGTTGCGTGGAGATTTGGATTGGTAATACATCTGAAATATTTCTGAAATTTGTTTTGTTTATACATCTAAAACATTTCTGATTTTTATTTGTTAATAGAGCTGAAATATTTTTGATGGCCACACATCTGAATTTGTTCTTTTGTTCACGTGCCTAAATTTATTTTTTGTTCATACATATGAAATACTTTTGTTTTAGAAACACAAATGCTCTTATACACCCACGGACACTCATCTATATGATAATATGAACATACGCACACCCCCTATGAGCAACTTCAAGAGACTGAGTCAGCGGGTCAGGTCTTGAGATTGACAAAGTTATCACAATTGCCTCACTATCGACGGGAACATCGTCTTCAACTGTCAAATCTGGGTTTAAACTCTGATGTGTTAAGGGTACAACCACCCTCGTAACCATCTGACCATAGATTGGTTCACCTATGAAAATAGTTTTGTTAATATATCTGAGAAAAATATCTTGCTAATACATCCGAGAAAATTCTGTGGAAATAATTTTGATGTTCACACGTCTGAATTAAATTTGATCTTCTTTTTTTTTTGAGATTTTAAATTTGATGTTCTATTAATACCTGTGTGTTGCGCTCCTCAAATCTTTTGCCGCTAGGTGAATTCGAAGTCTCGCCCAGATCAAACTCGGAAAGTCGGAGCTCCCATTTGCAGGTGGGCCCCGGTCGCCACCGCAGGCATCCACACGAGGGACAGGCTCCACCAATCAGAGGAGCAACCATCCCAGGCCAGTAGACCGAGACCCCCAGTCGTCGTCTCTCGTCTCCGCTCCACTCTGAGTTCCGACCCGCCTCTCTCGCCCCTTTCGGCTTCCGGTCTCCCTCTCCGCCGCCCGCGCCAGGGGTCGTGGGCGCACGATGGCGGCGGCTGCGGCGGCGGTGGCGTCGGGTTCGGCCCGTGCGGTGGGCGCGTCGCCCTGGGTGGGGCTGCTGTACGACGACCGGATGTGCGCGCACGCGACGCCGGACGGGGAGGATCACCCGGAAAACCCCGAGCGGCTCCGGGCCATCTGGCGCAAGCTCGCCGCCGAGGGCGTGGCATCAAGGTACTCGTCTCGTCTCCCATGACTTCCTGGTCGAGAACAGCGTGATTTTGTGTGGGGATCGGTGTGCAGGCGTTCGTGTGTGCCTTATGGTTCCATCGAATCGCCGGACAGACGAGGCCCTCGCGCGCTTTGTTTTTCCTCAGATTACTCCTGTTACGACTGGCTGTAGCCATGCCCTTTTAGATCTACTTGACATTGTAGTATTCGTCTCCGGGGTTTAGGGGTTAGTATCCATGATTTTAACTGATTGCTTAGGTCTTGATTATCTGAAGTGTCCCGAGGGTCCGAGAAAGAGTGAATAGAGAAATTCATCATATAGTCGTTCAAACTTCTATGAACTGTACCGCTGAACAGAATAGGGTCCTGGTATTTGTGCAATTTTGGGTAGCCAAACTCATGCTTGTGTACAGTAACTTGGATGGTACTAATTTTAAGCTTGCCGTATTATAGCTCAAGTGCTGTTCGTTTTGTGCATTACTTTGATTAGATTAACTGTATGGCTTTACAAGGTTCTGTGGCTGCAATGTAACATCCTTTTTCTTCCAGGTGTGTGGTCATGAAGGCGAATGAAGCCAAGGAAAAATATATAGCCTCTGTCCACACCCCGAACCATGTAAAGCTGATGAGGAATATCAGCTCGAAGGAATATGATTCCCGTCGAAACAGGACTGCTAAGAAATTCAATTCTATTTACTTCAATGAGGGCTCCTCGGAGTCTGCTTTCCTAGCAGCTGGTTCTGTTATCAAGGTAATTAGCATGTACAATTCCTGCATCGTGTATATGCCTTTCGTAGTCTTGGACAACAATTTTGGCTCCTGCAATGCTGTTTGCTGACAAAATGAATCATTTGGCAAGTAGGTTTCTGAGAAGGTTGCAGCTGGTGAGTTGAATTCTGCTATTGCTCTAGTCAGACCTCCAGGCCATCATGCTGAACATAATGAGGCAATGGGATTTTGTCTCTTCAATAATGTGGCTATCGGAGCTAATTATCTCCTAAATGAGAGGGTGCGTAGTTGAAATTTCACTGCTGATTTTTCTCTTAGGATCAACATGTGCTACTCTTGTTCATCATTTCCTATATAGGAACAATCAACCATTTGTTATGATGAGACCTAATAAGAAGGTTAAGTCATTTTCTGACTTCTCTTTTCTGTTGCAGCCTGACTTAGGTATCAAGAAGATATTAATCGTCGATTGGGATGTTCATCACGGAAATGGCACACAAAAGATGTTCTATAGTGACCCTCGTGTATTGTTCTTTTCAGTTCACAGGTAGGGCTGAACAGCATAACATTGCTTTGGTAATTTTGTTTCGATATCAGACTAGCTTCATAATCTTGACCATGTGATATTTGTGTAGTCATGCCAGTTCTGTTGGCTGCATTTTCAAGTTTTACTGCATATTTTAATGGATGTAGCATGGGGAACATGTTTTTCTAACAGAAAATACACAATTTATATAAACTGACAAACTCCATTTATGGTTTACATGGTATTAACAGACTCGGGTTATAAGACTGAGCTGGCCTTGCTGTAGTGCTTGTGGTGCGGTTAGATATTGACATTAAGCCCCCATGTACCAGCAATCCACCGTGATCGTCACATACATTATTTTTTCTTTAGGATATGTTGATATGAAGATCATATCAAAATTCCTGTCACTTACCATCGCGGTAATACTCTGCTAGTTGATCAGTCAGGCTGTAAACACAATGTAAATGCTTGAGACTGGTTTGTGATTAATGTGCAAAGGAACCTATTACGTATTAACCCAATAAATTACTTTGTCAATGGAAGAGTCCATAACTGATAACTCTATGCTGTAGGCTTAGGGGTGTTTGTTTGGGCTTTGGCTTTTGGCCAAAGGCCAAAAGCCAAAAAGCACCTAAATAGGTGCTTTTTGGCTTTTGAGTTTTGGAAGCCAAAAGCTTTAATCCAATGCTTTTGGCTTCCAAAACTCAAAAGCCAAAAAGCACCTATGGCTTTTGGCCTTTGGTCAAAAGCCAAAGCCAAAGCCCAAACAAACACCCCCTTATTCATGTTTGTGCTTCATCATGGTCATTTTACCGTCATACTTTCTAGATCGACATTGCTAACACTGGATTGGCCTTACTTATCTGTTCGAATCATCATAGTATGGTTTACTTTATTAGATATTTGAATTGTCACCTGCTGATACTTGATCCTGCCTATATTGTACTAATCAATTCATCAGTTACGTCTTATTTGCTAGCTAAGTTTTCCATGCAACTGCAGGGCTAGATATTACTATGCATGTTTACATTAGAAAATAGAGGTGTTTGTAATGCAACTTCAGTGCTTCTGATTCAAAACCGAGTTGTATTTGTTATACAACTCTTGCTCCAATATATATTTGATTAATCTGCACCGGTGTAATCTGGCGCAATCAAAAAACACAATGTAGATATTTATGTTTTCCCCCCTCTGATTGTGGGAACTTCTAGCCTCCCAGATCCAACGTGGAAGTTTTTTCTAACATTGTTTTATTAGTGTAATAGATACCTGAGTAAAGCTACTGTTCTAACTGCTTATTGTTAAGTTTACAAATTTACATGCTAGCTTAGCTTAGGATGAATCTACAGATTGTAACTTGCCATGTGAGGCAAGGCCTCTGAGAAACATCCAACCAAGATAATGCTAACCTCAAACTTACACAGTCCTTCCATTTCATGCTTATAGAAGCCAACTTTTCTGGCCCATGTCATGTAGTATTCTTTTCATCCTTCAATAGTATGTAAATTATGTTTTACTCCAATGTTTGCTCTGTAGATTTGATTATGGAAGCTTCTACCCTTCTCAAGGGGATGCATCTCACTGTTTCATTGGGGAAGAAGCTGGTCAAGGGTACAACATTAATGTGCCTTGGGAGCATGGTAAATGTGGTGATGCAGATTATGTTGCTGCATGGGACCATGTACTGCTTCCTGTCGCGGAAGCATTTGATCCTGATATAATATTAGTGTCTGCTGGGTTTGACGCAGGTAGACAAGCTGGATTCCTAGAAACTATCTTGTCCCTAAAATTTGAACATCGAATTAAATCTAGGCACTTCTTACGAAGCTTGACTGCTGATGTATACTGACAACCTGTAGTTTATTTCTGCGGGCTAGATGTGCACTGCTTAGACTACTACACCTCATATACTTGATTTCTATGTTGCATAACAAATGAGATTTTCACTGAAGATATTTTGACAATCTCTGGGACTGTTGTATTATACAAAATTGCTGTTACATGCCAATTTAATCTAAACTTCTGGCGTATCTCGTGTAGTAGCATACCTGCTTTTGTTACTTACTGGTTTGAATTTCTTACCCCTGATTTTCTTGGTAGCACTGGGTGACCCTCTTGGTGGTTGCTGCATCACTCCAAATGGATATGCATTGCTACTAACAAAGGTATGCACTTGCAAGCTTGCAGCAAAATAACATCTTTTAAAACTACCACACCACACACTCTCCTGGCTGAAAATATTGATAATGCTTGACCTTGGAGTCTAGATTTGCTGGAGTAATGTTTATCTGTTGTGACAATCAATTTTTTTGAACGGTGATCATTTCTTTTGTCGTAATGCTTTGTTATCACCTATTAGAAAATTTCCATTTGATCTCATCAATTTTTCAATTTCTCTTATATATTTCTTGAACTTTATACTCAGGCACTCAGCTGATCTATGCTTATACTTATGCCTGTTACCTGCAGCTGTTAGGTTTTGCAAAAGGAAGGGTGGTGATGGCTCTTGAAGGAGGTTATAACCTTAAGTCCATAGCAAACTCAGTTTGTGCTTGCGCAAAAGTTTTGTTGGGAGATAAGTTCACATTTAATGCTCCAGAGATGCAACCATTCGAATCTACATGGAGAGTTATACAAATGGTAACGCTCTGCACTATACTATTTCTCTCTAATTCCGTCTCCATATGGATACCTGTAATTATGTTTTCACCGCCCACACACTGACCAGGTACGCGATGAATTAAAGACATACTGGCCTGTTTTGAGCAGTAAGCTTCCAGAGAATGTACCTTTGAGGAGTACACCCTCATATATCGAGGTAAATTTTTCCTTTCTGTTTTTCTTTTCTTGGAGACTTGAAGTTGGGGCCTGCTTGGTCTAAACCTCGGACTAATGAATTGTGCTCTTATGTACGAGATGTGGATCACTTCATTCCAGATCAGTTATGTTTTCTGGAAAATTTGGCATCTTCTCTTTGACATGTCATATCAATAGTTGCAGCTTTCAAACCACATTCTTCTTAATGGAAAATTATTTTTTGTTCCAGGATTTTTAATGAAGTACCATATGTAGCCCAATCCCATAGATGAATGCATGTTCATGAGTTGTGGACTGTGTAACACAGTTCAGTTGATAGGCTATTTCTATTATCCGCTGGCAGCCCATACTCGATGAACCTTTCTTTGTTGTTGTTAATAAATGCGTCATGTATACATATTGTTATGTTCAGAGATGCCTATCAAGTCTTGACTCTTGCAAAAGCACACAGAGTTATACAGCTCAACTATATTTAATTTGTGCATCTTTAATCATCTTGTGTCACTATTCCCACACTTGATTTACCATTTATGTGGCTTGATGCATGGAGGCTTACTGTATAGCTGAGACAAATTATTGGGAATATTAACACAGTGGTGGAGCCCTTGAATAATTTTTCTTCCTTGTTTTTCCCATCGGGGAATGAACAGCCGTATGCATCCTCTGGTTCCGAGTCTGATGTTGAAGATGTCGATGAGCTTCATGATGCTGTTTCCTCTGTCAATATTGTTCAAGTCGTCGATGATGTCTTACGTGAACGCATTGCAATGTTGAAACTTGACCAAGATAACCTTGCAACAAAGAACACCTCAAGTTGCACAGCAGTTGAACAAAGTCCAAGTGATTCAGTTCAAGCACATGATGGATCCGTGGTGACGTCTACAAGAATATATGATCTATCATTTACTTGGAGATCAGCATTGTCAAAAGTTTATGTTTGGTATGCCAGCTTTGGTTCAAACATGTGGAAACCAAGGTTCTTGTGCTACATTGAAGGCGGGAAGGTAAAGTTGAAAACACACTGTCTTATATATCTTGCAAGGAACATTAGGTTCCTCTATTGGAGTTTTGTATCCTGTCATTATATTCATCACATCCTCGATTTCTCGAGGAGATTTTGTTTGGTACATCACTTTGGAAAAATAGTTTATGATACTCAAATCACTTATGGAGGGTACATCTGTACCTTTCACACAAATCGAGAATAAATATTTCTCTGCCTCATACATTAGTCTGCTAAGCGACGTGGATCAATTCATTTGGAAAAGTCGAACAAACCTGCTCTGCCTCATGGCTCTGCGTCCCTCCGTTGCTACTCCTCTTAGTCGTTTTGGTCTAGCACTATGTGAATACAATCGTACGAGGATCGGCGTCTACGAATGTAAAACCTCACGACCATTGGCTGTAGAAATGCCGGAAGAGATTAAACTCTGCAGCTCCTTTCTGTATCTTCACTCCTGCGTCTAGCGTATAGGGGAGGAAGCCGTGATGGAAAGAGATGAAGACGGGTTGAGATGGGGTTGGGCCTGGAGGAGGGCTGTGTGGGGCCGTGAGTTCCTCCGTGCTGACTATTCAGTTGCTCTGTGCTGACTATTCCACCACTTGAAACCGACTATATTATTACTCTTTATGGCGTAGTGACTTTGTTCTAA
Organism: Puccinellia tenuiflora; assembly: GCA_012064385.1. Classification (NCBI taxonomy): domain Eukaryota; kingdom Viridiplantae; phylum Streptophyta; class Magnoliopsida; order Poales; family Poaceae; genus Puccinellia; species Puccinellia tenuiflora. The sequence continues at coordinate 1,653,275 of QRDG01000381.1, forward strand.
ATCCCCACCATTGATCCACACGAAATTTGTTAAGTTTCCTAAAGGGTTGTACCAAAGGAACCTTTTTTTTTTGCTGATATTTTCGTCGGAGGGAAGCGTTTTTAGTGCTTTCCGCAAATGTAAAATGCATAAGTGCCTTATTATTAGTTATTATAATCTTGAATGCAGTATTTCCTTCTGTCTTCCTTATTAGAACCTTTTTTTTTCCTTTTCTGACAAGCAGTAGGCTTTGTCTGAATGATTTTTATCTATTGTGATATGTGGCAGGTTGATGGTATGAGTATATCATGTTTTGGTTCACATGACACAAGCCCACCAAGAGGTACCATGTGGAAGACTGTGCCTCATAGATTGTTTTTTGGGAGATCCTCTACTCCCTGCTGGGGTACTGGTGGTGTTGCTTTCCTCAACCCTGAGATAAACTACAATGATAAGTCATACATCTGCATGTACAAAATAACGTATGTATATTCTAACCACATCTATGTTTTATTGAACCTTGAATTAGGGCTGGTTGGCACACGATCTTTCATTAGTGCTATGATTGCATCATGAATTTCCCCTTTTGGACAGGCTTGAGCAGTTCAACGACATATTGTTTCAAGAGAACCGTTTAGTGAAGGATAACATCGAAGATGGAAAAGTCGAGTCTCCGGGTTCTCCTTTGATTGGCTTGTCGGAAATTGAGTCCATCTCTTCAAACAAAGCTCTTCATCTCGAACCTATTAAGGTTTGGGTGTGCTGCTTTCCACATTCTTCTACATGGCTATTAATGAGAATAGATAATATTGCAATCGTTCAAAAACAAATGCTCTTAAATGTGTCTGCCCATTGTGGCACTTTGACAAAGGACACTACCAACCTCTTCCTATCTGGCAAATCTGTCACTCTCCAGATGAACTCTTAAATTCCAAGGCTAATACCTGCTGTTACTGTTAGTGCCATGTCCTGCTTCTTTTGTCTGTCAGGTTCATCTGAAACTACAACTTATAAGTGCCTGTTTTAAATGGGGATATGATGGCTAGTGTAGACCGCAATTTGGAATGTTGTTTTAGATTTGAAAGTCTGTTCAGATCACCATGGCAGTTAAAAAAATCTTGTATCAGCACATTACAAACTGAAAAGATAACCACCATTTTTTTCTAAATGAATGTACATATTTCTAATGCTGCTTCATCCATGGGCGTATGGCTGACACTAGTTAGCTTAAAAAATAAATCTGACACTACTGATATTTTATGTCAGTCGATCATTTCTGCAACTTATTAGTTCTACAAGTTCTGGAATATTTTTCATGTTCGATATACAAATTTCCTGCAGGATAGCTGGTACTCCAATGTACTTTATCTTGGAGAGGAGGATGACCTTCCAATTCTAACTATGACGTAAGTTCCAGTCTTCACTTTGTAATTTCTTTTATATACTATTTGTTGCATTGCTTGAAGGGAACTGGTAAGAGAAGGCCCATACACAGATGAAGAACTTTTTGTGCAGTGTAAAATCATTTTGTTTCCCTGCAGATGCCCCTCAACAGATGTTGCACGGCACAAATCTGGCGAGCTGCCGTTAGCTCCTCCATCTGACACCTACTCCGCCACTCTGATAAAGGGACTTGTGGAAGGGAAGCAGCTGGACACGAATGAAGCTGCCAATTACATCAAGGATGCTGCTGCAAGAGGCCTGTGAACTTATGGAAGCTGCTTCGCCGTGTGTTTTGTACAGCCAGTGGGAAGGAAGTATGCGTGGTAGTCGTAAAGATACAGCTTGATTGAGGACTAGGGGGAGCAATAGAGTCCTCACTTTGTGCCAATGGAGAACATTGGGTCTGATTGGATTCAGTAGGATCATTCAGTTATTGAGAAAAATCCCTGTATTGATCTCTCACCCAGCACACCAAACCAAACCTGCCCGACTTACTCCAGTATTTTGTTGTTGTTATGCTCTGTTGGTGTTGCTGTTGCCGCCGCAGCGGAGTTCTCTGCCCATACGTTTTTTTTTTTTGACAAATCTGCTCCTTTTGAGAAACTTAACACACATGTAATCTCTCCTTAAAACTAATTGAGAATCTATCCCCTTTGGGTTGGCTTGGAAGAGGATGCAGCTGAATTTTGTAGTTCGGTGCTGTACTCGTTGGCGCTGAACTCTCCTTTTTGGTGCTTACTCTGGGGCCAGATTATACGAAATAGTTTCTGTGAGGGGTTAGATGTGTGTTAAGTTTCTCAAATGAGTAGATTTATACAAACACATTTTAAAACAAAGAAGGTTGCATGCTTTCTCGCAATGATGTTATTGCTAGGTGGATCCACATCATATTCTCACAATTTTAGTATGTGATGGAGCGGAGGAGAAAAAAAAGTACTGAAACAAATAAAACGCTTTGCTTCATTTTCTCACAATTTGACGAAATGATGGAGCGAAAAAAAGGATAAACGCTAGAAGGAGGGCTTGAACCTCCGACCTTGTGGTTAACAGCCACACGCTCTGGCCAACTGAGCTATTCCAGCTTATGTGAATCTTTTGCAACTGTACCTTATTTATCCGTTATGTTCTTGAAAAACAAAATGATTCCAGTCCAGCAGCGGATATTGCGGGAAACTGTTGAAAGTAATTATGATCCATAGAACCAAACTTATCCGGCTGACTAGTGCGTTAAAACCTTTATTTATTTATAATAACTCAACGGTTCTCTTTTGGTGACGAAGAACACGCAAGACAACGTTGTCAGTGGTTAGGAGTTAACTAAAGCTTTAATCCTGGTGAAAGACCCGGCTGCTCAGGCCACTCCTGGCTGGAGTGTTATCCGCCGTCGGATCTTCGATAAGAACTCATCTGGATCATTGGTTCGGGCTGGTAAACAAGTTTTTTGTTACCGCGTGGGTGCCTCTCCCGTGATGCTAATGGTCCCACTCCCGACCAGGTCACCCACAACGCAAAGAGCCGTACTATCTACACACGTTACGTTCTCAGAGGTTCTCACCCGACCTGGCCCTCGCATCCTATGCCCTCCTCGCTAGTCGCCCTTGGTGAAATTTACCGTATTTGACCCTTTTTCGTAAAGAATTCACGAAATGAACTCAAATCCAAAAGATTTCACGATCTGACCCTTTTTCATGACGCCCGGCTCTGGGGCGTCATGACCAACTGCACGACGCCCCGACAAAAGGCGTCATGAATCCGGCCACGTCAGGTTAGACGGGACCCACCTCGATAGCATGGCGCCTTTGTCCGGGGCGCCATGCCTACTACCATGGCGCCTTTATCCATGGCGTCGTGTTTTTTTTTTTTTTTTTTGCTTCTAAGATAAAATTTGGAACAGAACAAATATTGTCTAGCTAGGTATATGTTCAATACATGAAATATGCTCTATCCCAGTGGTCTTTGTTTTGCTGTGCATTCTGTATATGTGAGGTCCTGAGTTTGATCCCTTCTATCGACCAATTGTTTTGTTGTTTTTATTTTTTATTTTTCACTCAACCTACATATGCAGTATGTCATATAAAACATAATTTTTTGTTGTTGTTTTTTGTTTTTCACTTAAATAGGCAAAGTGGAAGAGATCCGGCCGGCGCGTGCATGCTACCTGCTGATACTGTATATGGATCGTATTCCTCAGAGCCAACGACACGCAGCGAAACCACAGAGAGATGAAGACATCCTAGCTACGTCCTGCTCTTGCATGGAGTAGTCTCTGATAAGATGATACTCCTGCTGGCTAATGCGCCGAACAATAAATTACTTTTGGTACCAGCAGTTGTAATATGAGCATGGCATCTCGGTCAACTCCTCGACTGATCTATCAAATCATCATATGCACATATACACACACAGGCTATAGCACACATAAAATCAATATTTTATGTACGGTTGTATAGTTGCTAGGCCAGATAGGTGCACACAGTTTTGTACGTGTAGGTGGACTGACACGACAAGGAAAAACATGTCCAGAAATTAACTCTACGCAGGATATATACCATATGCGTGCGTATCTTTGATATATTTTCGGCACCGGCACATACCAATAGTGACAATAACTTTGTGGAAGAAGTCGGAAACCATGTACGTGTGTTTTTATACAAGTATTTGCAACTTTGCCTATTTAAATGAAAACCAAAAAACAAAAAAAAATTATGTTGAAATGACATACTGCATATGTAGGTTGAGTGAAAAATAAAAAATAAACAACAAGAAGACCTCACAGAGCAGAGAATGCACACCACAACACAGACCACTGAGATGGTGCATATTTCGTGTATTGAGCCTACACCTAGACTCTATTTGTTCTATTCCAGATTCCTAAGGAGCAAAAAAAAAAGCACGACGCCATGGATAAAGGCGCCATGGTAGTAGGCATGGCGCCCCGGACCAAGGCGCCATGCTATCAAGGTGGGTCCCGTCTGGTCTGACGTGGCCGGACCCATGACGCCTTCTGTCGGGGCGTCGTGCAGTCTGGCATGGCACCCCAGAGCCGGGCGCCATGAAAAAGGGTTAGATCGTGAAATCTTTTTAATTTAGGTTCATTTTGTGAATTCTTTTCGAAAAAGCTCGCCCTTGCCTCCTCTCCTTGAATTTTTGACATATCAGACCAGTTGCTCGAATGAAATGGCAAAAAAGACCACCTCCGGAGTGGAATGTCTAAACTACCGTGGCGGCACGCACCCCAGGCGACACGTGGCACCTGCCGCCACGGTCGGAGGCGGCACGTCCTGGGACGGATTCTGCCTGCTCGACGAAACGGGAAACGGGAACCTGCGGGCCCTGCCGCCTGTGCCGGTGGCGACACGCTGAGCTGGAACGTGCCGCCTCGCATGGTGGCGACAGGATGACGTGGCAGCCCGCATGCAGGAATTTCTGTCCGCGCGTACTGCGCTGGTTCCGTGACTGGCAGACAAACGGCGCGGAGTTCCGAGCGAGGTGACTACACTGCGGGCTGATTTCCACGCGCCGAAAGAAACAAATAATTGCTGAGATGTTGGTCTCTCGCTGGCGTGCATATGCTGCTCTCTCACTCTTTATATCACATGCAGATGCTGCTCTTTGCTGGTCAGCTCACTCCTCTGCCGCTGCTCAGCTCACTCTGTCGCTGCTCTCTCCTCTCTTTAGAGCAACCAAAGAACAGCATGCACTAGAGTTGAAAAGGTCTGCCCGCCATTTTCTTCCCGCCATTTTGTTCTCGCCATTTTTCTCCTGCCAGTTCTCTTCCCGCCATTTTTCTATTCCTGGCCTATAAATCCCGCAGCTCACTCAGGTAGTGTATTTAGTGGAGGATGTCTAGTTGGCCTCGTGATGGTAGCTGGGATCCCAACTTCTCTGAGCGCCTTGTCAAGGGTGCCGCCGAGTTTAGGGTTAACAATAGATTAGTTCAATGGGAGGAACTCCTTAGTAGTGATAGTCTTCTCGTTGAGTTAGGCGAGTCATTGAGGAGGAAAGGTTGTTGGCCTTGTTGGCCTCGTAGGACACCCCAGGAAATGCGACAAGAACTTCTCAGGATGCATGAAAGGTGGAAGAAGGTGAAGCCAAGATTAAGGAGTGAATCTGACATCAACTGGTTCACAGATAGACCTTCCTTATGGGCGGAGGATACGGAGGACGATGATGATGTCTTCATGCCTAGCAGCACGGCCAAGAGACCTGCAGCGTCGAAAGGCAAGAGAGCGGCAAAGTCGAAGGGCAAGAGTGTTCAATCGACAAAGAGCGACGACGATGATGATGCCTTCATGCCTAGCAGCACTAGCAAGAGAGCTGCAGCGTCGAAGGGCAAGAGAGCGGCAACATCAAAGAGCAAACGTGGCCCATCGACAGAGGCAGGGGTTGCGTCGACGGGAGATGAGTTCATGTAGTTTAGGTAAAGTTTTAAATTTCTGTATTGTAAGTGTTATTTCAGAATATGGTTGTATCTTAATTTCATGTTGTAATCGTATCCCATCTATTAGTAATTTTAATAAGTGTGTGAAGAAACTGTAGTAAATAATATGTCTGATACATAGTATTACGTCGAATGGTACACAAATATGTCGCATACATAGATAAAAGTTTCAGATGTTCGTATGTCTTGTGAAGTGTGCCATCGAGTAATAATATGTCTGACACGACGTAAACTATAACATAATTGATACATAGGTTCATACACATGAGTTATATTATGAAATGTCTAAAATTAACACAAATACAAATATGTCTCACATACAGATAGAACCTATTAACGTCGTCGACGATGTTTTTTGACTGGCTTGTTTTTGCGACCGGAAGGGTAATAACGTTTTGGGGAATTATGTGCACGTTGACCTCGGCCTAACTGCAGCACATCCACTTCTGGCTCTATATCCTGGGTGTCAGTAGTCTTTAATACGTGTTGAGATTCTGAATAATCTGGTATCATACTGGAAGATGTGCCCAGAGGATCATAGCCAAAGAAATCTCCAATTATTTGTCCAACCATGTTAGAAGGTTCATCAGATGGTACTGTGCTGGATTGTGGCTGCATCTACGGAATACCCTGTGGCCGGGCAATATTGATGCCCAAACCAACTTCCATGTCGTCCCATGTTCTGTCAGCATAGTCCTGCAATGAAAATTATTTGTAAGTACTATGAATGAACATTTTCTGTGTGACTAATTACTTAATAAACTTGTACATACCTGAGTGTTATTATACAACTGGTCACTACCTTGCGGTGGGGCCATACTGAGACCAATACCAGCTCCTATGTCATCCCATGTTGGGTCGACAGTTTCCTATAAACGTAAACATTTTGTAAATACTATGCAATGCTAATGTTCTGCATGAAACATTAAATATTATATATATTCCTACCTGTGTGATGTTGTACCTCTGCGAACCCTCGCCTTCATAGCGGACCGTGCATCCCGAACAATTTGTTCATATTCTTGTATCTAAATATAATTTAATTGTTTAGATAATAATGTATATGATTTAATGACTGCCATAATTATTTTGTAAATGTATATGATTCGAATTACCGTTATGTCACGATGGTAAGCTGATGAACGTTCAGTTCCTCGATGCAACTGTTCGTCCCTACTGAGGTTAGCTACCCTCGGTGGTGGAGGAGCTGTGAGCAAAGTACGCGTGCTGCTGCAGTACCATTGATTGTATGCGCGTTTTGTACGTTGATCATACGCTCTGCATAGTGTATAATTTTCATTAGCACATGCACGAGTCCAAATATATGTAGAAATGATAAAGTACCTATTTTCTTGTACTATGTTTAATGCGGCTTCATTGTTCCACATCTCTATCCACATCATATTAGGTATCCTCCAGTCGTAACAATTCATGCCTTTATTGTCTTGGCTGAAATGCAATAATTTTAATTAAAATGGCTAAACAAAATTAACATGAACATACAATAGATATTGAACTTACGTATGTGTTTCCTCGTCGACTCTTCTTGGTGGTGGTGGGGGAACATCCTGATAAAGACCAAATTGTCGCATGACACGCTCTGGATTATATGGCTCAACCATCCACACGAAGAGTAGTGTGCAACGTGTCATCCATAAATCACTATCTCTCAAGCAATATGGTATTACTGGCTGAACACCCCACACGTATTCAATATCAGCATCCATCCACGGGTCCCATGTGATGCTCATCTCCTCTAGATGCTCAAACTCCTGGTGGTATTCAGGGTAGGAACCCTTTGCCCTATTATGGGCCCAAAAATTTCTAACATGTGTCCACCGACTTGCAAATGTGAGAGGGCCATGTGCGCCTTGCCCTGCATTATATGGGTGGATTTTATCCCGCTCCGCTATTTGGGGACGTCCAACTGGGATGTACTCCCACGACCACAACTGCAGAAACTCATAGCACACAGCCAATATCTGTCTTGATTTTAATTTTTTGGAGGTGGCTTCGCATAACCCTCTGTACGTATGACCTAGCATAGCTGAACCAAAGCTGTATGTTGGGTTATCAGGTAAAGGCTTGTCTACTATGTGCTCTGCAATCTTAATCATACTGGGGAATACTATGTCACCGTGTGACGAAGGGAACTCACCGCTCCAGGTGTTGAATAGATTTTCAATGTTGAAGTAAGGAGATATGTAGGGCTCGACGCTGATGTTTTGTTCTGCAACCGCCCTAAGAACATGAATGCACGGGAAGCCCAAAAGCTTCGGCTTCTGGCAACTGCACTCGCAGGTGGTTGGGCCAAGGGTGACGGAATGCTTTCTTGATCCTCTGTGGTGGCCATGTACGAACTTGGATCGTACGCTGATTAGCCACTTGTGCCTAGTTGCATCCACTTGAGTACAACCATGACTTCGTGATTTTTCTGCTTTCTCATTTAGGTGTAGCTGAATCTTTTCAGACCATCTCTTGTTCATTGCAACTTGAGCGCCGGTGACCTGGACTCTGTCTGCAAAGTACGATAGAGTCCGATTCCATGTTTCTTGAATCAGGGCGGTGATAGGGAGGGCACGTACACCTTTCAGCACGCCATTATACACCTCTGACATGTTGCTGGTCATAATGCCGTATCGGGCTCCAGTGTCTTTACACAACGCCCACTTGTATAACTCTGGGCAATTCCTAGTTATCCACTCAGACAGATTAACCACCGGCCGAGCTCGACCCCTCCCATCTTCTCTCGCCGGCAATGAATCACGTTCGATCAGTCTATTTATTCCCCCCAAAATTGCATTCATCTTGGTCATCGTCTTCTGCATGCACATCCTCTTGAATAGCTTGAACCAGTCCTTATTCTTGTACTTGGAGTAAAAATTTGCGGCGAGATGCCTCATGCACCACCTTGTCTCTAGATCGGGCCACCCCCAGCTAGGGTCCAGACTCTGCTTAATACTCTCGATTGCGCTCAGCAGGCCCGTATTGCGATCAGAGACAATGCAAACTCCGGGACGATTTTTCACGACTCCCACCTTCACGCAGCTTAGGAACCACAACCAGCTATTTTTGTTCTTGCTCTCTACAAGTGCATAGGCAATAGGGAGGAGCTGATTATTTGCATTGCTGCGATAGCCACCAGTAATGTGCCTTTGTATTTTCCAGTAAGAAAGGTACCATCAATTGATAATATGGGACGACAGTGATGAAATGCCTGTATAGTCTGAGGGAATGCCCAGAAAATACGGTCAAGTATCCTTTCATATTGATTAACTGGGTGTAAGCGGTGTTGCAGAAACACCTGAGTCCCCTTGTTAGCTGTCGCTATCTGATTAAGAAGTTTGGGGGCGTAATCATAGGCCTGCTCATAGGTGCCATACAACCTCTGAAAAATGTCCTCCTTCGCACGTCTAGCCTTGCCGTAACTGACAGGGAAGCCAATAGTATCTTCCGCTGTTTTTTTTGCAGTGACTTAATACCCATGTTTATATTTTCTTCCACCGCCGCCATCATGATATTTGCCACATATTTAGCTGTGACATTACGGTGCTCAGAAAGAGACCCAAGTAATTCGCAGCTATGCGGTACTATTTTTGAGATATGCCATGGCTGACATACCCCAGGGCTCTTACGAGCGATCACTCTCCCCATACATCCATCAGCGAAATCTATGCAGATGACCTTCAACTGACTTCTGTCAGACTGCTTCACTCTATGCTGACGAGATATGCTCATGGCATACCTCTTAATGGCCTGGTCAGCAGAGTCTTTGTCTGGGAATGTCTGCCCAACCATCAGACTTGCCTCTCCAAGGCCCGGAACAGAGCGAAATTCATTGCTGATGGTCATAGTCTCTAAGAACTTAGGATCCATCGGCGCCGCAACCGCCCTCTGACGAGGACCATCACCTTCTTCGTCTGAGGACGACGACGAAGAAGAGTGACCGTCATCGTCATGATCTAGCGCCTCCTGCAGTCCTTGAACATGTTCGCTCAAGTCAACGACCACAGACCAATATCCAGGGTCAACGACCGCCGATGGTACAACATCGACGGTCGTGGGCTCCAAGGGGGCGGTGCTGGGGTCTGCGGTGAGGGCCAGCTCGACCTCAGCCGCACTGGTACTGCATCCGGCTTCATCAGTAGGAGAAATAAACTGCACATACACCATCGGCTCACCAAACATGGCGGAACCAGGTGTGCTTGCAAAGGTCATATACTTTTGCCAATGAGTTTCATTTTTTACCTCCCACAGACCCCAGCGGGCAACTTCCCCATTTGTCCCTCCTACGCAGACGAAGGCCTCGCCGGTCATCTTCATCCCACGCATCGCGTGACCAAAATTCACGCGGATGCGTTTTCTAACATCCGCAAAACTTTTAGTCACCATTCCTTTAATCACAACATTCATTGACTCGCAGTTTGATACATTCACACCGCTAATATCGTTGCGTATGACGTCCCCATAGAACACACACAAATTTTCCATTGTACCTACCCAATAACCAAATTTACAGAAACGGAATTAATAGCTTCATACCTTAATTATATTATATCCATAATACTGAAAAAATAATAGTACCAATATTTTTTATAAGGAAAATATATTATGAACTTGGAAAAATAGTGCCATCAACTAAATTTACTAACGAGACCGCTAAAATCATTCAACTAATACCCGCAAAATTTCCATCATACCTACTATATATTTTCAAAATAATATTCACACGACAATACTTTTGTAAATTAGATGGTGTCATTTATACCTCAACTTGATGATGGATGACCTTCCAAATTAATTTACGCGTCAGAATATCTCCAAATAATGCCCATGATCATCAACATATCACCATTAATTTGTCAACATAATCCACCTATTATCATGTGAACACAAATATTAGGACCCGACTACGTATAGGGCGTCCTAGATTTGGCATAACCATAGGGCATTAGGATTTTTTTTGTCTTAACCCATCCAAAGTTACGGGATGTTAGCATATGTGTGCATGCATATACTAAATGACGAAATTGATGACACCATCACGCATTTAATGCGAAATCCGAGAATTTAAAATATTTTGTAGCTCAAACCGTTCATCCGATTTATGATCCGTTTTCACCATTAGACTAGTCGCATCGAGATCTTCAAAACTAAATCCCATATTGATATGTTCCGACGATATTTTTTTTGACCCGAAAGTTACCAACGACTTAACACGTAAGTTACCAGGCTGTAGTGTGTAAGTTACCATCCTACGCTATACAATGGATGGTAACTTCATCGGTTTAGAGAGGGTTACTCTATCGGTTTAGTGTGGGTAACTCCATCACTACTGAGGGGTAACTCTATCAATTTAGGGTGGGTAATTCCGTCGGTTTAGGGTGGGTAACTAGTTCACTATAGGAAGTTAAGTCAATCAGTCTAGAGTGGTCATCACTAATGTGTGGATAACTCCATCACTATCGCTTGGGTAACTCTACATGTTTAGGGTAGGTAACTCCATCATTACTAGGTGGGTAACTCCATTAATATTGGATGGGTAACTTTTTGAATCTGTGTGGATAACTCCATCACTACTGAGTGATAACTTCATCAATACCGGGTGATAACTCTATCAATCTAGGATGGGAACTCCATCAGTCTACAATGGGTAACATGTTCAGTACTGGGTGGTAACTCTATCGATACAGGGTGGGTAACTTATATGTTATGGGATGGTAACTTACTTGTTATGGGGTTGGTAACTTTCGGGTCTGAAAAAAAATTCATCCGAACATAGCGACATGGGATCTAGTTTCGAAGATCTCGACGCGATGAGCCCGACGGTAAAAACAGATCGTAAATCGGATAAACGGTTTGAGCTACGAAAGATTTTGAATTTTCGAATTTTGCATTTAATGCAGATGGTGTCAACAATTTTGTCCTTTTCTGCATGCATACTAAATAGCCTCTATACGGACTTTTTTCGGGTTGGTAACTTATGTATTAAAGCCTGATAACTTACATGTTATGAGGTTGGTAACTTTTGGTTCCGAAAAAAATTTCGTCGAAACATATCGACATGGGATCTAGTTTCGAAGATCTCGACGCGAGGAGTCTAACGGTGAAAATGGATCACAAATCGGATAAACGGTTTGAGCTACAAAACTTTTTGAATTTTCGAAATTAGCATTTAATGCGGGATGACATCATCAATTTTGTCTTTTCCAAATAATCAAACGTGTGCAGTCCGAGTTGAATTGGTCTCCATGCATCTTAACCGTAGATTTACTTACCAACGGCATACAAAGTGTTCTACAGATTTACCAAATATAGGGCGCCCTACGATTAGATTTTCCCAAATATTATCCACGAATTTTTTTCGCTTACAAATTTATAATGTTCAACTCACATGTACGTATAATATGTAAAAACAATTGTTCAGCACATATCCTACTCTAAGTCTTTCTAGATAGAATTATTACTGCGACATATCTGGGCCGGAACTATGTCTACATTTAGCAATAATTTTCCATAGTGAGGCAAGCAACCGGTATAAAAAGAGGAAGAGAGCAGGGCAGCACAGACGCAGGATTCCCGCCATATCACCCCAAAATACACTACTTTCGGTGCGGAATATTTCTAAATTTTGGAAATAATATATCGCATAGCTAATTACGAGCTAAAAAACTAACTAATTTACATAGTGCATGTCAAAACAAATCCATGAATTACATAGTTCGTACCTTAGTCTTTAACTTCTCGGTTGAGCTGGAGAGACAACTCTAACTCTACAAGCTTCAAGTAAATCACTCTCTGTACTTAGTGAAGCTTAAAAAGAAGGAGGAGAACCAGCGCTCGTCACAATGAAGCATGCAGCAGCAGGCACACCCGGCCGGTATAAGAAGAGAGGAGAGCAGACAGCGAGCAGGGCTCAGACAGATTCCCACCCAATTACAATAAAAAGAAAGCACTGCTTTCGACCTGTAGTGTATCTCGGAATCAGCGTCGTTAAGACACTGCCAGGCCTGGGAATCAGCGCCGTTAGCCCACTATTCCGACCTGGCTGTCGGCAGGGCGTGCCGCCTCAACCAGCGGCGGCAGGTGCCACCTCAGCCAGTGGCGGTAGGGCCCACGATATTCCGTTTCCCGTTTCTTTCGGCACGGGATTCCCGTCCCGCAGCGTGCCGCCTCCGACCGTGGCGGCAGGTGACACGTGTCGCCTGGGAACCTGCCGCCACGGTAGTTTTGACATTTCATCCGGGAGGTGGTCCCTTTTTTACATTTCACTTTGAATAGTGGTTCGTTCTGTCAAAAATTCCCTCTCCTCTCTCCTCCTGCGCCTCGCTGCCCTGCTGCCCCCCGTGCCAGGTCCGCCGCCGGTCGCTCCCTCCACCGCTCGAAGATTGCTGCTGTCCCCCGTGCCAGGTCGGTCGCCGGTCGCCACAGCGCCGGATCCACCACCACTCGAGCCGGGCAGCCTGCACACCTCGCCGGCCTCAGCCACCACAGGGAAAAGGCCCGCCGCCACCGGCCACCGCACGGGCTTTGCCCGGTGGCACCCACCGGCGGCGGCATGGGAGGAACCAGAGGAGGGAGGGGGATGGCGCTAATGTGCCGCCCGTGTCGCCCAAGCGGGACGACGCGGGGGCGGTTTCCTTTGGGAGTTGGGACCGGGTTTTCTAAGTTTTGGAATCGTGCATCTTCTTTTTTTGTTCATAGTTCACCCAATTGATACTCTTTTTCAGGTGTATTGGCTGCAGATCTGGCTGCTGCAAGTTCAGAGGCTGTGTTCCGTTCGTCTCTGGCCGTAAGGTGGGTGTGCATGAGTGCATATCGATTGGATGTGCTGTGTGTGTCGTTCATGTATTTGTCCTTTCTTATTTCATCTGAGTAAATTTCAATTGCTTAGGTCGACAAGAATTGCGTACATTACTTCATGCCAACTTTCAGTTTGGAGTATGCCCTCTTAGCATGGTATTGAAACGTGGTTTTATTTTGCTGTTATATAGGCTTATGAATTAGAGGGTCTGCATTGCGCATGGAAAAACATTCCATCGTGTGTTTTACATGACAGTTAGCACATTGGCCTGCCTGCAAGTGATGAGGCTTCCCCTATGTTTGGATGTCCTGATTCAGTTTGGTCCAGAGGTATGCCTTCCTTTTCTCCTCCCGGTCAAGGATATAAAATTGCAGTGTGTCTTCACATGATAAAACGAGAAAGCTATGTTAGTTTAGATTAGATCATGAAGTATGTCATGCTATTAGGTTGATGTAGCTGCATATCTACTTCCTTTAGTGGCCGTGGTGTATATAGTTCTACCATCCATGGCAGCAGCCATGTGATTAGAACTTAGGAGCATGCTTTCCCGATATGTTTATAATTTGCTTTAGTTCTGCTTGGATGATACTCCGAAACAACAAGTCCAAATAGAAATGTATGAAGTATGCTTGACAGAACGAGACTGCAAGTGAGAGGTAAAAACTGCCCTTTCAGAACACTCCTCTATTTGAGATAGGTACGAGTCATAGCGTCAGATAGACTACCAATAGTTGAAAACTTGAAATGACCTTCTTCTCTAGAATTGTTCAGGATCTCACCAGCTGATATTATTCTTCCTCAATAATACATTTTGAATGGCTCACTTCCTTTTGAGATAACAAAACACACTGGGAGGAATATGATGGCGGATATCATTGTGTCATGGGTTTCTTTGCTGAGTTCTTCAAAATCTTGTCGTTGATCTTAGGTTTTCTTCACTTCCTTTGTTTGATACTTCGATGGGACGAAGCTGATTACAAAGGGGGAATAAGTTGAACGTCTTGGCCATTGGAACAGAGATTTGTTAGAGTTTCTGAAGTTTACCTATGTGTTATGCATAACTTTGTTAAGGCAAAACTAGCACAGTATACTACATATCTTAAGATACTAGGGAGGCAAGGGGAGAGAAGAAAAAAAAATATCCTTCCATGCCGAGGAAGAGAGGGAAAGTTAGTAAAACTCATAGCTAAGTTCTGTGGAGACTACGTGGCCTTATCATATAGTGTATTTTTTCTATGCACATGCAGCAATGTTGTTTGTATGATGGAAGAATATTTGTTCTCTCAACATCTGTATATGCTAAAGATGTATAGGTTTATCAATTCAACTGTTTTCAGTAACATAGGCCAACCTTGATCGCCTGTCCCGTGCAGGAGGTACTGCTGCCTGCAACTTGCAGAGAAGAAATCCATGGCGGGTGAAACAGCATGACGTGGTCCTGCATGCAGATCTCCACGCAGCCAGGAAGGTGATATACTGCTGAACTTTTTTGTTCTTGTGATTCTTTTTTTCTTTCGATTTTCAGTATGTGTGCTACAATTGCTTTCATTTGATTAATTCCTAGGCCACCATCTGTTGTTTCAAGTATTTCATCTTTAATTTACTGTGATTAGTTTATATATTACAACATAGTTAGTCATGTTGTCCACAAACAATAAGCGATTTCTAATATTAGAAACGGAAATTGAATGACTGGGATTACCTAATTTTCCCATTCCTTGGCCACAATTGTCAATGTATTTGGAGCAGCTATGCTTTATCATGCAATAGTTTAATCACTAAAGACCTTAGGTTTATGAAATGAAGTTAGTTCCAGATTTAGTAAGAATCCAACTTACAAGGACTTGCATAACTGCTACTGATGATAATCAGTAATGGTAATACATATATAGACTAACTTTATGATTTCATTGGTGAATCAGTAATGGTAAGAGTAATGGTAAGAGTATTCAAGCTTAAATTTCTACTGAATTGAGCTGACCACATTATGATAACCACAGTTCATAGCAGGTATTTATGACTTTTATGCTCTCACAGAATCTCATCGATCTAATAAAAAAATCTTTAGCGAGATGGAGATGATGAGGTCATGTTTTTTAGAAATTGGGTAACCAGCAGTAGTTTAGTTGTGGTCTTGCGGGTTATTAGGGATCAAGATTCCTATTGGTAGAAGAAAAGAATGTGAGGTGGTCACTGAGATTTAGAATGTTGCACAACGAAACCATCATTCTGTGCTACCGATGGTTACTCAAAATGGTTATTGGTGTACCTAAATCCAATTCTGTCTTGGTACCATGTGAGGTATAAAATAGCCATATCCACCCTGTTGCAGATGACAGTGGTGCACGTATAAGTTAGGCTGTTATTTTCCTATGAAGAGTAATGAAAAAATGATGAAAGTCCAGGGTGGTCGCGGAGTTCTTTTTCCATGATACTAGCTGTACTCCGAACAATTTAGTGGGGGAGACTATTTGTCCTACAATGGGTCTGATAGCTTAAATAGCTATAAAATCTTAGCATGTGTTATATATTATGTTTTGGGGGATGTACATACTTCATAGATATCAATGCGATGTGAAAAGCCATAGAAGCATTACAGTATCAGTGCTTATTACATGCTATTGTTATGTACAAGGACAAGAAGTTTGCTTGAGAAAGAGGATCATGGTTGGTGCCTTTTATCTTATGTAGGTTGTTCCTATGGCTTTTGTCAAACAAATGGGGTCAGAATTCAGTCTTATGAATTAAGCTAATGTTCGGCAATGATTTTTTTGTTATTTTTTTCAGATTGCCAACCACTTATTCTGTTGCAAGAAACTCCAGTTGTTCCTTAGGACCAAAGCTTACATATTGTGTTTTGTGGGAATAAATAAACAAAGGTGTATTGTTACATAAAAGGAAGTGGCGGTCCAAGTATTATCTCAGCCTTACGGAGATATTAAAAAAATCTTATGGATGCCCAACAGTTTCAGATTGCATGTCATATCTTTTTTACTATAGTATGTATAATTATTATGGCTGCAGTTAGATTCCATAATGCACTATTGTCGATTCCAATTAAGGACACCATGTTTATATTTACAAGTGTCGCAACTTTAAAACTTCTTTGCTCATTGCATATTGCTGCAGATCCTCGTGAACATATTTTCGTGTGTATTTAATGTATGTCCTAAAGTGACAGCAAACTTGAGTGATTTTTTCAATCACTTGTTTGTTTGGTCGAGCTAGCCTGATCCGGCACAATAAATGACACTCGGGCAGCATTAAGGCAAAAAGAGAAAATAAGCATGTTACAATCGGCAGAATCATAGCTGAATAGAGCTGCAATCCCACTTCGCTGACCACACAATGCAAAAACAAAAGACCGACGGTGCGTACGGGCGGCGAAGTGCGCTGATCCGTTAGAGCAACTCCAGCCGTGCCCCCCAGGAGCACTTTTAGACGCCGGCGGGCCAAAATTTCCCTAGTCGCGCCCTCAGGACCCCCCAAGGCCTCGTTTTTCGCCGGATTTGGCCGAAATTCTATCCGGCGTCCCAGGCCGAACCCGGCCCGCTGGGTTCGGCCAGGGGGCGCCGGCGAAAGGGAAAATGGCGCGAAACGGCGCGGAGCCGAGGGAAACCGCGCGAAGCATCCCGTGGACCCGCGGTGTCAGCCGCACAACGATCTCGCCGCCTCGTCTCTCGCGTCGCATTAGTGCGCGGCCGTCAGGCTGCCGCCGTCGCGTCAAACCGGCCACGCGGCGAGGCCACGCGGCGGAGTTGCGGCGCCACATTTACTGCCCCGCCCCTCCCCGCTGGTATTTTTATTCCCGTCGAGCACCTTCTCGCCGAGCACCATCACCACATCTTCCCGTCGCCGGGATGTTCCCGATCAGATTCACGCGGTCGCATCTTCAGGAACGGGAGGCGCGTCTCCTGTTCGAGGCGGGCTATCCATGCCCGCCCGGATTGCGCTTCCCCGGACGGTGGCGCCTGAGCCAGATGGGGTTCTTCGTCCCTCCCATCCCCTCCGGCGACGATCGTTCGATGGAGATCGCTGCCGCCCGCGAGCTACTCACGGCGGCGGAGCGCCAGGAGGCGGGATCCTCAGAACCACGAGCGTTGGACGTCCTTCTTCACCGATAGGCGCCGGCGGTTGCTCAACGACTACACCGGCCCGACGTCGACCGAGCTGGAGCGCAATAACAGGGAGGGGCGGAAGGCATGGTGGGGCATGCCCGGGCGCTCCCTGGACATCGTCCTGGACTACATCGAGCAGGGCAACTCGCCGCCCCTCCAGGCCCCGCCCCCCCAGACCGCGCCGCTCGCACGCATCAAGGAGGAGCCGAGCGAGGCGCCGGTGCGGAGGACTCCGCGCGGGATCGTCATCGGCCGCGTGAAGGACTCCGGCGTCACCTCCGGCGGCAGATCCTCGCGCGGCGTCGCCATCGGTCGCGGCAAGGAGGAGCCCGGCCTCCGGGCCATGAAGAAGAAGAAGACCGTCGTGACGGCCGAGCCATACGATGAGGACGAGGCGACGAGGCTCGCTATGCAGGCGAGCCTCAACGACGTCCCGCCGGCGCCGAAGGAATTCGCGTTGGCGTGGTCCGCCCGCGACCACCGGCAGCGCATAGAGGCCGCGGCGGCCGCGGAGGAGCGCCACGAGCGCCGCCGTCGTCAACGCCGGCAATTCGTCGTTCTGGAAGAGGACGATGACGACAAGCGTGGCCGCCAGAGCCGCGGCGACGACGGCGCTGGATGCAGTCGTTCAGCACCTCCGGCGGCCGGTGGCGACGACGACAGCGACGAGGACGAGGACTACACAATCCTCTACAGCCGTCTCGGCATTAAGCCGTAGTTTTATTTTAGTTTGTATAAATTAACTCGTCTTTGTATAAATTTCGTCGAGTTTCGTCGAGTTTCATTATGTTGTTCAAATTAAGTCTTGTTTTCGCCGTACCGTCTTGAGGGGCACGGCTGGGAACCACTCCAATCCCACGGCGTTTTTTTCCGCCGGTGCCTCCCCAGGACGCCCAAAAAAATGCCGGCAATTCGGCCTGGGGGGGCCAACGGCTGGAGTTGCTCTTAGTACCTACTACTAGGGTGTGTTGGGTTGTAACGGCCCGTGAAAACGCACTATTATAAACGAATTTCGGCCTGGTTGGGATCCTGCCCCGTTCCGCGAGCCTTCACGTAGCACGTGTACTAACCTTAAAGCAGTATGGGCTAAGACTGAGAGAATTCTAGATTCGGCCGTTTTTTCATCCTCGCGTAGTGCAATTTTGGCACTGTTCATTGCAGGCTTGGTTGAGCTCAGCCTGGCCACATTGACCGACTTGTTCCTCTCTCAGGTCCCTTAACCTCCTTCACTAAGTGCCTCTCTAATCTCCCTAAATATTGTATGATTAAAAAAAAATGTACATGAGAAATATGCGCGTCGACGAGCTCCGCCGATTCCCATGCTCGGTTTCGAGATTCGTCGACCGTAGGTTCTTAATTTCGCACCGATGTTTGTAGCTTTTTTGGACGAATTTTGTCAAATTCGTCGTGCTCGGTCGACCGTTTGAGATATCCTTTGACGTGTATCTTCATCTCAACATTCCGCACAACTTTCGTGTTGTAAGTTTTCTGTTTCGACGGTCGTATATGAGCAGATTATGTGCTCTATGTATGCACGTATTTAGACTGCACGTAATATGTTCTTCAACCTCTGTCATCGCCGGTCGCCGCCGGCATAGCAGCAGCTAGTAGGCTATGTCGGCACAACAACATCTACTCGACATTGTCTTTATCCAGCCGCCGCCGCCGCTCGTAGCTATGGGATCTGTGGTCGCCGCATCGGTAATTAGAGTGAGTGTGGTGTACGTACGTGAACACCGGCACCGGCACCGCCGCCACGCCGCCGCTGAAAGAACAACTATGCCCGAGATGTCGCCTAGAGGGGGGGGGGGGGGGGTGAATAGGCGATTAAAACTTTTTCTAATTAGGGGCTTGATAATTGCGGAATAAAACTATGTGTTTAAATTAACAAGCCAACAACCTAATTACTAGGCTCACCTATGTGCACCAACAACTTATGCTAAGCAATACACGCAACAAGGTGATAGCTATATAAAAGAACTTCAAGCACGAAGGCTATCACAATGTAAATTGCATAAGTAAAGCTCGGGTATAGAAATAACCGAGGCACGCGGAGACGAGGATGTATTCCCGAGTTCCTCCTTGTTAAGGGAGTACGTCTCGTTGGAGGGGTGTGAGCTCGCCACAAGAGGCCTACTCAAGATGCCACAAAGGCCTCACCCTATTCTCCGATAAACCTCACCCAAGAGATTGGTTCACCTTCCAATATCGGAATCCTTCGGGGCGGATTCCGGAGCCCCTTACAACTTCTCTTTGGGACACACACCCACAACTCAATTGGGGGCTCCCAAACTCGTGCCGAACCTTCACAACTCGAAGTCTTCGCGGCACCTCCAACCGTCTAGGGTACACAATGCACCCAAGAGGCAACAAGCTCTTGGGAACACAATGCACCCAAGAGTAACAAGCTCTTCAACCTTCAACTTCACGTATCACCGTGGAGAGAGCAACCCGATGCAACAAATGCAAAAAGGCAAGAGCACACAAAGTGCTCAAATCCTTCACTCCCAAATTCCAACCAAAGCAACTAATGCTATGGAGGGAATAAGAGAGGAAGAACAAAGGGGATGAGCACAAAGCAACCCCAAATCTAGATCCACAAGTTCCCCTCACTTAGAGGAGAATTTGATTGGTGGAATGGTAGATCTAGATCTCCTCACTTGAAACCCTAAATTTGGGCAAGAATCATTGGAGGGGAAGAGAGGAATCAAGCTCACAAGGATTAGATCAAAGGAGAATAGCAAGAACAGGTGAGCAAGGTGTGTAACCAGGTTTTGGGGGGGAAGGAGGCTTTTCATAGCCTCCCCAAAAAACTAGCCGTTGGAGCCTGTCCAGGCCGGAGACTCCGGAGTAAGTGACCGGAGACTCCGGCCTGCTGGGTCATCGGGGAGGCCAGAGATTCCGGTCCTTGGAGCCAGAGACTCCGGCCAGGCCGGAGACTCCGGGCACCCTCCGGGGGAGCTCCGGACCCCTATCCACAGGCGCACCACACAGATGCAAAACAGCCGAGAAAATCTGGGGGCCGGAGACTCCGGTGGGCCGGAGACTCCGGTCCATCTCCGGGGGGTTCCGGACCCCAGTCCAGTACCGCACCACAGCAATCACAAATGGCAGCGAAAAAGAGAGACCGGAGACTCCGGGTCCTTGGGGCCGGAGACTCCGGTGTGACCGGAGACTCCGGACCTTCTCCGGGGTAGATCCAAACAGAGAAAACCAGAACTGCCATAACTTTTGCAAATGAAGTCCGAATCGAGTGAATCCAATTTTGTTGGAAAGAGGACGACAAGAGCTTACCCTACAAAAACTGAAAATATGAAAACAAGCAAAGGAGATTGTGCGGAGGGATGGAATGGTGAGACATTTCCAAGCGGATGAACCGGCAAAATCTCCAACACCGAAAACGCACAAGCTTTTCATCAAGACTCCGTTTTCAATGATCTTGGGCTTGTTTCGAAGATAATCACAAGCCCTACAAGATCATGCATATACACATAATAGTCTATCATGTGAGGAGGAAATCATAAGGAGAGAGTTTGACCTCTCGTAGACGAGACAAACCGGTAAAATCTCCGATAACAAAAACGCAAGAAGATATTCATGAGATCCGTTTTTGATGAACTAGAGCTTGGTATGGAGATGAACACAAGCTCTAAATTCTCACATGGATAAAAGCCAAATAAGAACCAATAAAGATGATTGCATGGATGCAAAGGTTTGAGCTCTCCACGAACGATACGATCACGATACTCGGTCGAGAGCCCCTCTTGATAGTACGGCTATCTATCCTATAATCCGGTCTCTCACTAAACAACATGAGACCGGTAAAATAAAAGCCCTACCAAGATCATACCTTTGCCTTGCGCATTAATCCACTTGAGGTCGATGAAGACGATCTTCATCTCCTCAAGACGAACCACCTTTCTTGATTGCGCTTCGCTTGGTGAAGAATCACGTGACGCTCCCCCATACACCAAGATGGGAGAGCACTCTTCGGCATATCTTCACTTGAACTTGAGAGTTGATCAACCCGCACAAAGCCTTGATCAACCCAACACTTTTCTTCCCTTGAGCTTGACTCCAACAAATGGAGACAAGCAAGCTTGACCTTGATCAAAAAATGATCTTGACACAAGCTAAAGGACAACCTACACATAGAGCTCAATGCAAATATTAGTCCATAGAGATTGTCATTAATTACCAAAACCATGCATGGGGGCAACCATGCACTTTCAATCTCCTCCATTTTGGTAATTGATGACAATCCCTTTTAAGAGGGTTTATATAATGAATAAAGCATCCTTGCATGACAAACAAGCAAGAATGCAAAGCGCATTAAAGGCAAATGCAACAAAAACATAAAACCCAAATTCCCTTAAACCCTCTAAACTTCTCCCCCATTGGCATCGATTGCCGAAATGGGAAGAAAAAATTTAGAGAGCCAATATAATATGAGTTCCTCCATGAAGGTGTGCATTTCTCAATATATGAGTGAAATCAAATGCACTTATTCATTGACGAATAATTAGAGGAAATCAAACTATATTGAAGATACGAAGATTGCAAAAATATGAAATCATTTTAAACATCTCCACATAGGAGAAAAGCAATCAAAAAGATCCAAAGCAAGAGTTCCAAATAAAAATGGAGAAGCTCCCCAATGTTTATGCACAAAATGAAGAGTGCACAAATATGGTATCCTCACTCCCCCAAAATCATCTAGAACACGCAACAAGTGCAATAGTGCATAATGCAATAGCAAATCATAGCACTTGCACCAAGGATGTGGTTGAGCCATGAGGAGATATCAAATTTAAAAAAAATCATCATAAGATAGGCCCAACCGAGATAAAAAGATCTTTTAAAGAAATATGTTCACAAGCTTAGGGATACCAATTGGAAACTAAAACCAATTGAAAATGCCAAAAGCTAGTGAGAGCATTTAGTCAATAAAATTCAACATGCTTACCATGGTAGGCATGAAGTGAAAGATCTTCAACAAATACATGAGTGAGTAAAGATACCAATAAACAATAAGACAAGCACTCATGAGACAAATTTGGAACCACCAAAGAATTATAGATGAAAAACAAGGTGGCTCAAAAGAATTAAGATACCAACTAAAAGGTGACCTCTCTCATATGTATAGGTTTCTTATTAGACAAACCATTGAAGATATACATCCGCAAAGAAACATATACATACGACATGGTTCGAGAAAAGGATAACAAGGTATCCAAAAGGAAGTCATAAATATACAAATGAGATTGTTGCTTAAAAGCATAGCACATAGCTCAAATTTATCTCATTGTATATAAATGAACTTCAAATATATCAAATGCATCACACATATCACTAAGGGAACAAGAGATAGTGGAGATGCTTTGAGTTAGGCAACAAGTATCACAAGGAAATAATATCAATTGAAGAAACGGTTTTTGCAAATTCATCACACATATCACAAAGATATATTAAGTGAAAGAAAAGGCTAAACCCACAACAATTGCACATATAGGATTTCATGCCAAGAGGCAACCTACACAAGGTTGAATACTAGACAAACATGCATGGGATAGATACTTGTTACCGAGATGACATTGGTGATGAAGATGATGTGAGTTCGTTTGACATCAAAGCTTGACTCCGACAATCACATGGTGAGAACACCTTCCTTATGAATGAGGCAAGCATACAATGCATCTCCATTGTACCTAAAACACAATTAGAGTACAAAATGGTTCCCAAACTCATTGGGTTCCATAGTAGTTAGATCAACTACAATATATAGGAAATACTCCACATAAATATGTGCATATAGATATGAAATTGAATTTCATGCACATCTTAGCCGATTTAGGATTTGGTGGAGTATCCCCTATATATTGGATCAAGAAGATAAGCATGCTAAAATAATATAAATTAGTAACCGAGCATGCAAAAGCTTTCTAAAACCAAAAGAGATACAATTTGGATGAAAACACAAAGTGAACCAAAAAGGTTGTCCAAATTATATCAAAATCGAAATCAACACATGATTGAGGAAAAATCAAATCAACAAATGATTGATTCCAAAACACATCAACACATGAAATGTGGTATCAATAGGAATCAACTCAAACAACACATGATTGAAAAGACAGCAATTGAAAATAAGATACCAATTAAAACAAAAAAATATCAACTAGGAGAAAAGATACCAAAAAGAGGGTGATACTTGACCGAAATCAAGTATGGTTAAAATAAGGCAAAAGGTATTAAGACTACCACAATAAATATTAATTGGAACAAGTATCTATGTAGGAGACATTAAATTCCAATTAATACCAAATGAAGGTGCCAACACAAGATAAAGAATCAAATGCCAATTGAGAGGATCAATAAATGATAGAAAGAATAGTGTTCTAAACAAAAGGAATGCTCCCCCAAGATTAATGCATTATCTTAGATATTTGCATTTGAATACAAAATGCATGCACAAGGGATCATTACTCTCCATATTTTATCTAAAACACTAAGCACTACCGATTGAAAGATAGGATCCATTCAAAAGGCAAGAAAGGCAATAGATAAAGCAAATCAACGCAAGAGCCAATGCGAAGATGGTCTATAAAATCCACCACAATTACTAGTATCACTTGTCATGGACAAGGAGTATATGGAGATATTTCTCGGTGGTATAAAGGAATGATGTACAAGACCAACTTCACCACAAACTAGCAAATGGCAAAAGATAGGAATTAAAGCACCAAAATTTTTTTAAAGAGGTTTGTTGGTAGTTTCAATTATTCGAACCAACCGGCAAAGCCATGGTTAGAATAAAAGGAAACAAATGGTTTCACCAAAATATATAGGAATGCATATTAGAGAAAAACCACACCAAGCAACACACCCAAACAAGAGCCAAAAGATAACCAAAAGGGAATTGGAATTGTTCGAGCAAACATGCCACATAGGAAAGATAATTTATAATATCAAATCTAAGTGGCAAACCTCAAATGTTCACATTTTATGGGATTGTAATATGCACATAGCTTATTACTCCCCCATAATGTGATAATTCATTTTATTTTTAAACAAGAGGCAAATAAAAACCAACTAGAGAAATCAATGGACATGTAGAATTTGAATTTCTCATGAATATGACATACCACATAGTAACTAGATAATATGAAATATCAATACTAGGTGGTGTGCTTCATGTACATACATTTTAGGTTTGTGAGGTGCACAAAGCACATCACTCCCCCAAAATGGGATAGTCCATTAATATCTCAAAGAGCCAATTAAAATCAACACAAGATCCAAAAAGCTCAACACACAAATTACACATACATGATACACAAATAACATACGCAACCTTGAGTAAAAAGACTAGTAGGAAAGAAGCATATCACATACAAGCACATATAGGAACAAGACTAACACATGCAAGGGAGCAAGCAACTTTCAATGAATATATGAGTTAAATACAAGTTACCGCAAGGAGGAAGCATTGGTTATGAGATAGATATGTGATGATCCAATTGACTTGGCTTGATGAGATAAAACCATGAAGATCCCTTAATTCTTCAAAAGAAACCAAGTCACCAATGTCCTCCACAAACACCTATTGATCAAGTTTGAGCTTGTTGGTCCCCAACCGAGTTGGGTCCTAAGAGATTAGTCACAATAGGTTTGGGAACCCAAATGGTGCTTTCTTGCCACCACTTTGAGCTCCCACATACTTGGCAAACACATTGCCAACTCTATCCTTCCCAAAAGAATAAACATCATCAATTATAATAGGGTTGGATGGGGTACCGTTAGTGCATGAAGAAGCAAAAAGACCTTTGCCACGACAAAGGTAGCAACACCGACTCTTCTTCTTCTTAATAGGATCCTCAACTTGAGGAGCAATAACTTGAGTCTTCTTGGGAGGTGGCCTTTGTTCAACTCATGGTTGAGCACGAGATTGAACAAGAGGCCGCTTCCCTAGTTGCTTCTCACTAAGAGGCTTCTTCTTCTTCATTGGGCAATCCCGAACATGGTGCCCTTCTAACTTGCACTTGAAGCAAATGAGGTTGGCCGGATTCTTGATTTGAACTTGGCCCTTCTTCTTCTTCTCAAGCTTGGACTTGTTCTTGTTGTTGGAGTTGAATCCAAGTCCACTCTTGTCATTGGGGATTGTTGCACACTCAACATGTTGTCAAGTGCCCTCTTCCCTTCATGACGCTTTTCCAAGCCTTTCTTCATAGAAGTGGCTTGGGCCTTGAGCTCTCCTCTTTTCTCTACATGGTTAGTGACAACACAAGTACTAGAGGAGGTAGATGCATCATTGTTAGAGCAACAAGGCAAATCAAGTAATTCATCACATGATGTACCAATATTTTTAGTGGATGAACTACTAGGACTAGCACATGGCATTTTAGCATTTTTAGTTATGGTTGTGCTATTATCCACATGAGGCTCACAAGATGTTACCTTTGTAGTGACGGCCTCATGAGCTAACTTTAGACTAGCATAGGATGCTAGAAGATCATCATTAGAGCTAAATAGCTTTTTATGACTTTCTTCTAACTCCCTATACTTGCTAGTTAGCAACTCAAGTTGAGCCCTTAGCTCAACATTCTCCTTCAAAGTGGATGCTTCACAAGAAATTGAGTTAGTAGCACAAGCATCATTGACATTAGGGATGGAAGAAGAAAACTTGGCAAGCTCATCATTTAATCTAGCATTTTCATTTTTCATGACTTTATATTTAGCATGAGCATGGTCACGTTCTTTAATGATTTTAGCAATTATATCATTATGAGACTCCTCGATAGATTCTAGTTTCTCCTCTAGAGAAGCACGAGTCTCACGCTCTTCCTCAAGAGCATCTTCTAACGATGCTTTCTCCATAGCATCATCTCTTTCTATCTTACCTTTTTCTTCAAGGCTTGCTTCCAAAGCCTCAATGGTTCCCCACGCTCAATAAGATTTTTCATAATTTCAAATATCATAGCTTGAGCATTTTTATTTTAGGGAGGGCTTTAAGAATCGTAAGACCGTTATTTTGAAGCCTAGCATTAACCTTTTCCACATCATCTTCTTCATCATTTTTATCATCATCATTGTCAACATTATTATTATCATTGCTAGAAGAAGATTTAGCCATAAGGCAATGAGAGGTGGATGAAGAGCAATTAATTTTTGAACTACTTAAGTTCATATCTTGTTGCATAGTAAAATTGGTTTCCTCTACATTATTATCAATGCAAGATTTAGAGGGAACACAAGCATTTTTATCATGGCAACAAGATAAAGCAAGCATATCATAAAGATATTCATCCAAGCAAGTTTTAGATGATATGCAAGGACTATCAACACTAGCATGTAAATCATTTATGGTGCTATGTGTGTTTATGTCCAAAGATGAAGGAGATAATTGATCATCAACAACGAGCTCACTATCCAAATTGCAAAGCCTATCACTACTCACCATCACATTAGTTGTGGCTTACCACATTTTGGTGAAGTAGATGAAGACGAGAACTCGTCACGACCGGAGATGGAGGGCGAGCAATCATCCTCAATAGAGTTGGACACTCCATATTTTTCTTGAAGCTTGGTCCAAAGCTCATGAGCATCCCGGAGAGGCATGATTGACTCGAAAACTACAACACTCACAAATTTGCAAAACTCGTTAGATGCTAGAGCATCTAGATATAAGTTTTTCTCATCCTCTAAAGTCGTACTTGCGTAGTCCTTTGGAGGAGGAAAAACCTATATCTAAGATACGCTCAATATTGGGGTCCAAGACCCGTAAGTGATTAAGCATATGAGTTTTCCAAACATTAAAATTTGTGCCATTAAATCTAAACAAGGAATTGTGCACTAAATCCCTAGACGACATCTTTACTCTCTAGGCGGTAAAGCCAAACAAGAGAGACGAGGCTCTGATACCAATTGAAAGAACAACTATGCCCGAGATGTCGCCTAGAGGGGGGGGGGGTGAATAGGCGATTAAAACTTTTCTAATTAGGGGCTTGATAATTGCGGAATAAAACTATGTGTTTAAATTAACAAGCCAACAACCTAATTACTAGGCTCACCTATGTGCACCAACAACTTATGCTAAGCAATACACGCAACAAGGTGATAGCTATAGAAAAGAACTTCAAGCACGAAGGCTATCACAATGTAAATTGCATAAGTAAAGCTCGGGTATAGAAATAACCGAGGCACGCGGAGACGAGGATGTATTCCCGAGTTCCTCCTTGTTAAGGGAGTACGTCTCGTTGGAGGGGTGTGAGCTCACCACAAGAGGCCTACTCAAGATGCCACAAAGGCCTCACCCTATTCTCCGATGAACCTCACCCAAGGGATTGGTTCACCTTCCACTATCGGAATCCTTCGGGGCAGATTCCGGAGCCCTTTACAAACTTCTCTTGGGGCACACACCCACAACTCAATTGGGGGCTCCCAAACTCGTGCCGAACACTACTAGGGAAAAGCCTAGCCGTGGCGCACAGATTGGGCTACCCGTGGCGCAGGCGCCTGCGCCACGAATTGCCACGCCACGGGTAAGCAATTAGCCGTGGCGCAGGGACCCATGTGCGCCACGAGTAGTTAGCCGTGGCGCAGGATACTAAGTGCGCCATGGCTAATTGGAAATACCCATGGCGCACTTGTGGACTGTGCGCCACGGCTGTGGTGCGCCACGGCTACCCTCTGACATGCGCCACGGCTATGATTTTCTGTATTTTTTTTATATACAGAAAATACAGTATTTATACAGATTATAATATAGGTATTTATATAGACATATATTCTATAATACACATTGCAGAACAATACACAAAATACATAGATCACACATATGCATTATAACTGAAAATAGATCACGGATCATCATATACATCACATCGATCGGAATCGAGTAGCAGGTTCGAACATCATCACATTACAAAGTAAAGGAAGTTTAATTACAACACGAATTTCATCGACTGTTTGAACATACGCTACACAGGTAGATAAGCTAGGCGTCGACGGTCTTCGGGGCCGGGAAGGGGCGGACGCCTTCTTTCGTCGTGAAGGGCCGGATGTCGCCTTGTGCCTTTAGACGCTGTTCCACCTCCGCATTATCGAGTGGAGCGCGTCGTAGTAGAACATGCCTCCAACGGCGCAGACATCGTGTAGTATGATCCGCGCGAACGTCTCCTGGATACGAATTAGAATTCTTGTCGAAGATCACGATCCTGGATAGTTGCCAAGTTTTCGGCCCAGCGTTGGAGTTGATCTGGCAACGTAAGTTTCTCTTCATCCCGTACGAAGGCACGATCTGATGGATGGCGTAGTAGGCATCCCTCTCGCTGTTCTTTGGTTGCGTGACGCACGCGATTTTGATAATGTGGTGGAATGATAGCACACCTCCTCTTCCAGGTCTCTTCCTTTGAAGACGCCTCCCCTCATACTGAAGCCAACTAGAGCATTATCCAGANTGACAAAGTATCTGAAACTAGAGCTTCCCCAGTACACACAACACGTACATACAAAAGCAACATTACACCTCCACCATCAGGAACTAAACGTCTACAACTGCTGATAATCATAGCTGGCAACTGAACACGGAATGCATCCCTTAAAATCATCTTTACAATGGCACATTTATCATCATCAAATTCTGCACCGCCCCTGGAAAGAAAAAAGTATCCTGCATCAGGAAGGTAAGTGTTGAGCCATAGCTAGTAGGACTGAATCAAATTGCCATGGGTAAATTGAAAAAGGGTTTTACATGGAAGATTAGGAAGGCCACTCAGTCAATAAGATCACTGCTTGACATCTTGCTTGCAGAACCTACGATAACAAAAACTATGGTTAACACGAGAATGTTACAGCGTAACAATGAGAAAAGCGATAAAGTAGGACGACGTACGGTCAGGTCCGAGCCAATCTTGAGCACATACAAGCTGCTCAACCCAGTGTCTATGACCTGACTCACAGATTGCAAGACTGGCAGTTGTTGTTGCTGGCTCATAATCTGCCTTGTAGGGTATAGCCAATATATCACGTGCCATTCGAGCAATTGTAGGATAGGTCAGGTTATGTTCCTTCCACCATTGAAGAAGACTCGTCTGACCTCTACAGTAACCCGGCTCATGCAAGTACTGACCAAGTTCTGTCATTGGTCGCATTTTACTGCAGTGCTTTCCATAATGATCACAATATGCCGGTGACAAATCATCTTCATTTATACCATCGTCATTCACAACAGTTTTAGACCTAGAAGTGCAGCTGGGATCTTCCGTCTGACCAGAATATTCATAGAAGAGGCCGCGCAATGTATCACGCACATCGTCACTATAACTATCTGTGTCAGCTTTACAGTAACGCCTAGAATTGGTGACGTGTTTCAGACTGTATGAAGGATCCATGACTATAGGCATGCATAAATGTAAGCAACAGAGTTTCCAATTCTCAAACTTCTGTTGCATCTTCTTTAGCATATTGGAATATGATCCATCCGCATAGTGCTCAAGTCCGAAACGCAAATCACGCTTCACATCCCGTATCTTGTCAAATAAGTGGACTGGACCACGAAGACTCTGAATCGTGTCTATGTACTGATGAAACTCTTCCAAGGTCTCACACATCTTATGCGCACAGCCCCAATCCTCTTGAGATGGTGCGTATTTGTAGTTCGGTTGGTGCACTGCTGAAGAGTTAGGACCCATCGTGTGTTTAGAACAGTTCGCTGACTTCTCCATAATTTTGTCAAGTTCATCCAGCCCCACCTGAATAACCTGATCAAGTAAATAGGTTCCGTAACGTACCACAAATAAGCTCTGATTTGCACAGCTTGGGTTCTCTTTCTGTAGATGCGCTTTGACATTTAAAGTCACTGAATCATCAATAAATGCATCATCCAGTATAATGCTAAAAACTTTCCCACAAAGGCCCCAATCTCGAATAGCCATTAATATGACATCACTCATTTCTTCTGCATTGCCAATGCTATCCATGGCACAAAATGTGATGATCTTTTGTTTCCTCTCCCACTCATCATCAATGTAATGAACACTCAAGCACAAGAACGCTGAGATTGGATCATAGTGCCAAACGTAAACACTCAAGCAAATCCGACTGCGCAAAGTTGCAAAATCCTCCTTCAGCTTTGCCTTTTCGTAGTCGAACACATCCAAAAATGTAGACATCAAGTCAGCGTAGGATGGCATTTTGACCATGAGATCCAAGAAACCAACAGACTTCCTGAGTCCTCCATGGTCCATCATCGAGGGCAGGTAACCGTGTATAGCCAATTTCCTAACAAGTTCACCATGGGATCCATCCTGATCAACGTCAAGATTCTTCCGACTAGTGACAGTAGGAATGACCTTCCGTTCAGGCAATGCAAGCTCCTCATGGGACTGATTCTTTATATTCTTGTCGATGGGATTGTCGGGCAAGGCATGATTCTCCTGCTCAGCTGTAGCTCGTTCACCATGCAGCCCAATTCGATCAACTTGCTGACTCTCTGTTTCCATGTCAGTGGGAACGTCAGGCATGGCAAGATCATTCTGTTCAGGTGCTCCATGTTCCTTGTGAGATGCATTCTGATTAACCTCCTCACTCTTCTGATTAGTGTCATTGGGTATGTCAAGAAAATCAAGATCCTTCTTCTCAGGCCTCGCATCCGTTGTGCCTGAGAATTTCTTCTGGCTGATGGGAACGAACGATAGTCTGTGTCGGATCAGAGCCGGTACGTTGCATTAGCTTCTTTTGGGGTTGGGGGCTGCACGTGGCCTGGTGCTTAAGCAGATTGCTAGTGCCACTTGAGCTGTTGCTCTTGAAGATCTGGTGGCAGTGCATGCACTCAGCCTTCTTGACCTTCCCGCCGACAAAGATTGGTGTCAAGTCATCCCACACCTTTGATCGGAGCCTTTTCGGCTTTGCGTGGGAGAGGCTGCCAGTGTTGCCGTCCCGTTCCACCATTCTGTTGCCACTGTCAACTTCCTCTTCCATGCCTAGGCATAAAAAAGGCAGAATCTCTGAGAATTTAGCCGTCTGAAAAAATTATGTGGTTTTGATAATTCAGTATTTGCTGATAGTATAATCGAACAGATTCTTTGTGGAGAATTCATTGAACTTGAACATATTAGCAAATGACTGATTCCTATGGAAAATGGTCAACAGACCGAGTTTGGACTAAGACAGGTAACATCTTGAACTAAAAGAACAAACCGATCGAATGAAATTTCATTGAAGAAGCATCAACAAGACCAACATAGCTACTTTTTTTTCTAATTGATATGTGGCTAGGGGAGATGATACCGTTCACTATGTTTCCCCTCTTCCTTACCGAAGCATATGCGAGAATCACATCTACCTACACACCGAGGAAGAAGTAATCTATTCTTCGCAGGGTATCCAATCCGATTGGATGCACATGCTCGAACGAACAAGAGAATAGCAAGAAGATAATCTACCGAGGGGAAAACAACCATGAGTGCAGTGCAGTATCTCGACATAGAAAAATGGGCGAGGATTCCAGGAGGTGCATACCGACGGGTCGAAAGCGGCGGGTCCGAGTGGCGCTGGATCCTGGCCGCTGGTACGTTTCTTCTCCCCCAGCGGCGAGGGAGAGGGGATTGAGATTTATTTTTCTTCTCGGTGTTGGAGCCGGAGGGGACGAGAGGGATATGGAGGGAGAGGTGAAAAAGGAGAGAGCATTTCGCGCCGCTTTTCCCCGCGCATTCCTTTGTGGGCTACTTAATGGGCTTAGTACCTCAAAGCCTATATCACAGCCCATTCTCTACTCGGCCTACTACCTGAAAGCCTATTTTCCAGCCCGGTGCCTGCACTAGTTCCTAATCCTCTTTCGATTTTCGATTTCAGTAATATAAATGGATAACAAGAGAAATTTAGTCGTCTCTTTGAATTTTTTTGTGCTGAACACAAATGTTTTCACGGTTTTCATTTTGTTGCAGTCTTTGCTCCTATGACGTGTTTCATGACTTTTTCGAAACTATGGCAGACCAAAAGAAAAACTACATTTTCCCCCAGGGCAACGCTGCATGTATTACTGATGCCTTCCTAAAATAATTGTAACATTTTCAGTTGAAACTTGGAACATAAAAAAGGGAAACAAAGAATTTGGTAAACTGTAAACAACCCTAAGGAGCACATTGTTGATAGACCCATAGGATCTTTCCAAAAACCACATGACTTCCTTTTAATAGTTTCTAGGCACAAATCAGATTACCAACATGTTTCTTAAAAGGAAAGATCAGCGATGTGCTGAAAAGGCAAGGTATTGAACCATTGTTCAGGAGTCTGAACCTGTTGGACCAACAAATGAAGCTGGTCCAGGAATTAGCAAAGCGAGTATGCATTGCAGTAAAAAGGAAAGTAGTGCAACATGGTTAAGAACTCTGAACATTTTGGACCAACAAATCAAGCTGGTCCAGGAATTAGCAAGGCGAGTATGCATTCCAGTCTGGAGAAACCATAATTCTTTAATTTAAGACACCAACGGAGGATATAAGTGAACATCGCAACATGTTGGTCCACGATGTCAGATCAAATGTTTGATCAAGTTTCTGAAGCTAGAACTAGGAATTGCTGAACAACTCTCACTACAAGTATGTACATACGAAAGCCTCATTACTCTTCAAGTAATCTGAATCTACTGTCAATCACATTTGACTAATCAACTTAGCATACTGCCCCCAAAACTGTCTAAATAGAAGACCACCTGTGCACAACATCTCAGCTTTGAATCCTGCATAAAGAAAAAGATAACTAATAATCCATCGTTGGTAGAGTGGTTAAAGTGGGTAGATTAGGGAAGCAGCTTACATGCATGGAACATCAGCAAGACCGAAATATTCACTCGCTCACGGAACCTGTGTTAACATGAAAACTAGAGTTAGTGCTGGATTGTAACTGCATAACGATGAAAAGTTAATGGTGTAGGCTATACCGTCTGATCTGAGCCGGTCCTGAACACACACAACATGTCCAATCCAGCGTTCACTATCCTCACAAAACGCACGCCTTGCAGTCCTTGTTGCCACACTGTAGTCAATACTGGGTGGTATCGCCAATATATCACGTGCCATCCGAGCAATTGTAGGAAAGGTCGTCTCATGTTTCTTCCACCATTGGAGAACACCGGATTCGCCTGTAGAGAGAGTACTAGGCTCTTGCATGTACCGATCAAATTCTGTCATAGGTTGCTCAAAGTACGGATATTTATCGAACTGATAATAGTCCATCATTCTATTATGTCCCTTCACAGAAGTTTCTTTTACAGTTTCAGATCCAGAAGTGCAGCTTGTGTCTTCCACCTGATCAGAATATTCATAGAAGAGGTCGAGGAATATGTCATGCATTTGTTCAATATAATCTTCTATATCGTCATCAAACCTCCGCTTCCCCGGATGATAATTGCCCGCATCAGACCAAAGATGGCACTTGATGCGTTTCAAACGGTACGAAGGATCCAACATCATAGGCATACAGATATGTAAGCAACAGAGTTTCCAGTGCTCCTTAAACTTCTTTTGCATCTTCTCCAGCTCTTTGAAAATTGTTTTATCCCCCCAGAAATAGAAATCAGCATCACGATGCAAAATTTTCTTAACATCCCACACCTTGTCAAAGAGGTCTGCTGGATTGCAACAATTCTTTATTTCATCTATGTGTCTCTGCAACTCTTCTAAGATCTTACAAATGTTCTTTGCGTTGGTCCAGCCTACTGGTGATAGTGCATATCTGTGGTTTGGATAATGTATTACTGAAGAAATGTGGCCCTTTGTATACTTAGAACACTGTGTTGACTTGTGCATGACTTTGTCCAGTTCGACTTTCCCAACCTGTATGACTTGATTAACTAGATGAGTTGCATAACGTATCACAAACAAGCTCCGACTTGCAGATGCAGACACGCTCTGATTTGCTGGGCGAAGGTTCCATTTTTGGAGACGGGCTTTGACATCTGAAGCAACTGAATCATCCATAAATGTGTCACCTAGTGTAATGCCGAAAATCTTGTCACCGAGACCCCAATCTTTAATAGCATACAATATAGACTCGGTCAATTCCTCTGCACTGCAGGAAGGATCCACGGCATCAAATCTGATTATATATTTTTGCCTCTCCCATTCATCATCAATATAATGAACACTCAGGCACAGGAACGCTGAGCGTAGATCATAGTGCCACACATAAGCACTCAAGCAAACCCGACTGCACAAAGCTGCAAACTTCTCCTTCAGTTTGGTCTTTTCTTTGTCAAACAGTCTCCAACAGTATCCATACATGTCGAATTCGGCCGGCATCTTAACCATAGGATTCAAGCAAGAAACAAACTTAGTGAACCTATCATGGACCCTTATCAATGGTGGGTGCCCGTGCACGGAAAATATCCTGGAAAGTTCTTCTCAATGGGAGTATCACGCGAGGCAAGTTTCTTCTGCTCATTTGGTTCAAGTTCCTCTTGAGACAATTTATGATCAACCTCCTGATTCTTCTGATTCATGTCACTGGGAGTGTCAAGCAAACAAAGACCCTTCTTCTCAAGCACTTCATCTGCTGTGCCCAAGCATTTCTTCTTGCTGGTGGCCGAGAACAGGAGCTTCTTCTGTGTCGAACCAGAAGTGACCGCAATGCTGCTCTTCTGGGTAGATGGCAAGATTTGAGGCTTTGCTTGCATTGGTCTTATCTGGGCCCTACTGCTGCACTTGGCCTGGTGCTTTAACAGGTTGCTAGTACCACTGGAGCGGACGTTGTAAACCTGGTGACAGTGCATGCATTCAGCCCTCGCAATCTTCGCCCCTACGAATATGGGTGTGAAGTCATCCCACGCCTTCGACCGGAGCCTTTTCAGGTTTCTGACTGAAGACGATGGGCCAGGGACGCTGCCAGTGCTCTCCTCTTGTTCCGCCATGTTGTTGGCACTGTCTACCTCATCTTCCATGCCTGATTAACAAAACATGTAGTCATCTGAGTATGCAGTTATTGAGTAAACACTGTAGATTGATATGAGAACATTTCTTGATAATATATGAACATTCTTTGATGTAATTGAGCAAATTCTTTACAGGTAATTAAGTGAAAGTATTTTAGCAGATGACTGAATATCAAACAGGCCAAATGGACCGGAAGACTAGAACTGGGAACTCAACATTGTACAGTTTATAATGTAGAATATCAGATCAGTGAGTGAACCAGATAAGTACCACTTCGAAGAAATAGACGCAGCATAGGGTATATGCAATTATATGTCACAGCCAATAATATTATCCTACATGCCTGGTTAACAAAACATGTAGCCATCTGAGTATGCAGTCATTTGAACATTCCTTGATGTTATTGAGAAAATTCATTACAGGTAACTAAGGCGTCTAAGGGCAAGTAGTTTAGCAGACGACTTAATACCAAACAGGCCAAATGGACTGGAAGACTAAACCTGGGACTCAACAATGTACAGTTTACACTGTAGAACATCAGACAGTGAGCAAACCAGCCAGGTACCACTTAATAGAATAGAGGTAGCATAGCGTACATACAAGTATTGTTATGTCACGGACAATAATACTATTCAGACATGTTGAAATAGATGTCATTGCAGAAACATGCTGCAAGAACTAGAGGGGGATCATACCGGTCAGTATTTTCACCTCTCCCTTGCCGCCCGGATTGGGGCCATCAAATTCTTGGTCCATACCTACACACTAGGAAAGAATCAAGTTATTCATCGCAAGCAGCTAGCCAAGCACATGATGAAACGAATCATCCATCCAGAAGGTCGTCTCGTGTACAGGAGAGAGGGTGGAGATCCAGAATTCAGGAAAGCACATACCGATCTTCACAGGTTCATGGGAGACTCGTGTCGATCAACTGCAGCGGATCCGTGAGGCGCAACCTGGGGCGGGATTTTTTTCGCCCCCTTCTTCCCGGGAGATGGGATGAGGAAGTGGAAACCTTCTCCGTGGCAGGAGAGAGAGGAGGAGGAGCCGAGGAGGGGAATGGCGGGGAGGATGGAGGGAACAGGGGACCTCTTTGGCGCCGCTTTTCCGCGTGAAAATCCTTCTCTTTCTGCCTCGGAAACGAACGCCCTGCCCACTGTGTTTCGGCCCAACAGATGGGACCTCTTTTTTTTTCGGGGAACATATGAGTACTTGTGCTTATACGGCCGGACACTTGAAATTTCACAGACCTGCTTGAAATTTCACCAGGGTTTGGGTTCTCTACAGCACATAAACAACCGAGAAAAAGATTCAAAAAACAAGAAAAGGAGAGAGAACCGAACGAATCTCAGGCGGCAAGGGTTCTACCGTCCCAAGCCACTGTGTTTCATCCCTTGACGCTTCATCAGAATGTATATTGATACACTGAAAAAATAGTGCGTAAAACATGGGATTGCGCAGGGTGATTCCAATGGGTTGGTTTCTTTCCCCGTGTGCCTTTTCAGGTAATCTCCACATTCCCCAGCAAAGAGAATGAGAGAAGCCTGCCAAAACAGGGAAAGCTTTTTTTAAAGAGCCGACGGCGTCTTCAAAACAGGGAGTATTAAAATAGACTAGCTGAATGCCCATTCGTTGCCATGGTCTTTTAATTTTTTGTCGTCGCATATGTCCAAGTGTAAACATAAATTGAACGAAAATATTCAAGTATATAGAAACCGCAAAATGTTCCAAAAAGTTCTAATTTTCACTTTGCATAATTCGACACCATATGCATTGAAAGCAAGAAACAGTCAACATTAGTCTACTTGTGCTAGACCAACTATAGCTAAAAGATATATGAACACCACAACTGACTGTAGAACTAAATCATCAGGAATTTCTATACTCTGCTCATCGCCTCGTCTGGTACCATGGGTTTGTCAAAACAGCTATACAGTAGGCATATTACAGACAAGTACAAAGTAGAATGAATATGTATTAGATAAAAAAAATTAGCTTAAGCTGGTAACAACTAGACATTCAGGACATGATTAATGAACTATTCAGTGTGTAGGAAGACGGATTGCTATTGAAAAGAAAAGGCACAAAAAGAATATGCTTGAGTTTGCTCCTACCACAAAAACGACAACTATCTTGCATTTGCCTTTCAGTAACTCATACATTTCGTCAAAGTTCGGTGTCTTATCCACTGGAATTAACTGGAAAAAAATACGCAGAGGTATGATGATGACTTAATAAAAGGATGAGGCAGCTATGGTCGAAGAATATGAATGCAACAGCTCTAGCCTCAACAAGGATAAATAGTTTGTTACAGATTAGAGAATTTAGAGCACGGTCACAGACCACCTTGCTCATCCACCACAACAGAAGGTAAAACTACCTGACTCCTCCCTCAGGCCCACTACCACAGAGCTTTGCCAGCCTCCACAAAATCAGGGAAAGCTCGCATTTGCTATTATAATACGGGCGCTGACAGAAACTATCAAGCACAAATCAATGATTGACATAGAACCCCACAAATAGCATTGCACCCTTGAGCACAAACTGACGAGTAAAAGAACAAATAATGGATGTTTCATTTGCCAAGCAAAAAATAGTTCTCATTTTTCTATAAAGACAGAGCACTCCTGATCCCATTCAGTTGCCCACTAGTGACAAACCAAAGTAAAATGTAAGTTCTGAACAGGTGTTTCAGCTTTCGGAGTTCAAAATTTGTACTACCCACAACAACAAGCCCAGAAGTGAATATAAGAGTACAATCACTTAACAGCGAGTTTATCATGATACTCCCCTCTTTCTGAATCACCCTATTTTTCATAGAGAGCAGTGGATACAGCTGTACCTCATGCTGCACTCTTTCAAGAATTCATGGCAATAAGACCCCCTCAAATTTCTCCAGTTCTAACTTGTGTCAATTTTGAGTTTTGACGCAGTGGACAAGGTAACAAGAAAAACATTGTAAGCCTACTGCAGATGCAAAGAACTTGCATCAAAGTATCAAACTACCCAGTAAAATGTATTTATCCGATTAACAGGTGTAGTTGCAGATATGCAATACACTAACATGAAACCAGAGATGAAACTACACTTTGACATTTCCTGAAGAAACATATACAGCACAACAACCTTCAGTTACTCATCAAAGCTTTTATGCAAGGAAAGGACAACAACCAATACCGACTCAATCACAGTAGACACAGCAGCATTTCTGATTAATCGGCAAGGTTTCACGCATCAACGAAGTAACAAACAGAAACTACTTCGCAACTCCTTACAAAGTTAGGATAGATGTACTGGTATAGTCATATACTGACATGCCAAGCGAACCAAGTCTAGAAACCAGGGATGATACCAATATACCATTGCTGAAACAGGAGAACTAGCTGATGGTAAATACCTAGAAACCATGAATTACCATTGGTAGAACAATAAGCGCCACCGAACTAGGGTGACAAGTGCATGGCGAACAACTCCTTCACGACAGAGGGACAGCTTGCGTTTAGATGCTCAAAGCCATCGCTGGCCATGACTGCCCTCAGATTTGCCGTACGTCTGAGAAAACCAAAGCACGCACTCTTCAGCTCATGACAATGGTGAGCTTCAGCTAGTGCCAAGATGATCGCCACTGTGCCGACATCAATGCACTTGCACAACTTTTCTTCACAGATCAACTTTAGCCTCTCCATGTTATACGTGTCCGCGGCGACAAGCAGATGCTGGCACATTGTGTCTTCCTCTTCTTTCTTCATCTCCGGCAACGAGTCAGTGTACACAAAACAGAGCAGAGCCTTGAACACCTGCGCCTCCATGCCATCTATGTGGACCAGATCATTGGTGCTACCCTCCTTCATGGATCCAAAGAGCTCCGCGCTGAAGACCGGGGATCGGGCAGCGAGCACGCACCGGTGCGCAGCAAACGTCTCCCCACCAGCCTCAAATACCACATCCGCGCCCCTTCCGGTCAGGAGCAGATCGCCGAGCTGCTGGATCAGGTCGGACGGGGGCACCAGGACGACATTCGGAGCAGGTTTATCGGCGGTGCCGACGTTGTACCCATTGACGACGACGATGTCGCACCTGATCGTGAAGGAATCGTGCTTGAGGTGCTTCGATTGCTCCAGGGCTTCCCACTTGACGAACTTTGCAAACCCCCAGCAACCCTTGCTAGCGAAGTTGCGTACAAGTGATTTCGGCGGCGCTGGCGTCGCCTTCTTGCGGAAGAAGAGCCACTGCTTCGCCGGCTTGAAACCAAACCGGAACGACGTTGCCACTGTCCCCGCAATATTCTCGTCGAGGACGAGGAATACGGACACATGGCCCGCGCTGGTCTTGCGCTGGCCGTTGGGGTAGTACCTGATTCTCCAGCGATGGCCACCGACAAGGAAAGGGCAGGATTCGAGGCGCTTGCCGTTTGGGAAGGTCTTGAGGCTTGAGTAGCCCTCGATCTTGAGGTGGTGGTACCCGCTCGCTGTCTCGGCGACGATTGCGGAGGCGGAGGGCGGCGGGCGACATGGCGGCGAGCCTGCCCTTCCGCGGGGAGCTCCGGTGCGGCCTGATCGCTGCTGCTCGGGTAGGGTTTTAGCGCAGAGCAGCAGAGTGGGGTTGTGTGTGCAGAAATGGGGTGGGGATTGAGGAAAGGAGGAGATCGATGTGGGTAGCCGGAAAGGAGATGAAGCCTAGGAGGTTCCGGGCAGTTCCTTCTGACGGAAACTGCTCCCTATCGCTCGCGCGATTGGGAGCACCGTTTCGCTTAAGAATTTGCGGTCATGGGCCGGCCCGTTAAGCGGTTCGTTAGTTAGTCTGCGTGCTTCATTCAGCGATGCGAGCGGAGCTTCATTCGTTTTTTTTCCTCGTTTTCTGTTCTTTTTTCTACGTATGCTTTTTTGTTATTTTTCATTTTTTTGTATTTTTTTCTTTTTTCGTTTCTGTTTCTACTATTTAGTATTGTTTTTTTTACTTCCTTATTATGGTTCCTCATGTTTCTAAACTTTTTCATTTTCCATTTTTACTTTTTCTTTTCTTTTTGTTTATTTATGTTTTTCTTTTTTCTTTTTCAGTTTTAGTTTTTTATTCTTTATTTCTTTTTACAAAAACGAATACATTTTAAATCTGAAATTTTTTTAAAAAATGAATATTTCTAAATATGAACCTTTTTCAAAATGTATTTTTTTTTCAAATGTGATCCATTTTAAAATAGGAAATACTTTGCAAAAATATATTTTTTGGTTCACCATTAGTTTCGGTTCACCTGAATTTTTAGTTCACTATTATTTTGGGTTCACGCATTATTTTCGGTTCATCTGAATTTCTGATTCACTATTATTTTCGGTTCACTATTACTTTCAGTTCATTCGAATTTTTGGTTCACTATTATTTTTGGTTCACTCAAATTTTTGGTTCACTATTATTATCGATTCATCCGAATTTTTGGTTCACTATTGTTTTCGGTTCACCCGAATTTTTGATTCACTATTATTTTTGGTTCACCGAATTTTTGGTTCATTATTGTTTTCGGTTCACCCGAATTTTTGGTTCACCCGAAATTTTGGATTTTTGGTTCACTATTATTTTCGGTTTATCCGAATTTTTGGTTCACTATTATTTTCGGTTCATCTGAATTTTTGGTTCACTATTGTTTTTGGTTCACCCGAAATTTTGGTTCACTATTATTTTTGGTTTATTCGATTTTTTGGTTCACTATTATTTTCGGTTCACCCGAATTTTTGGTTCACTTTTATTTTGGGTTCGTCCGAATTTTTGGTTCATTATTATTTTCGGTTCACCCAAAATTTTGGTTCACTATTATTTTTGGTTTATTCGAATTTTTGGTTCACTATTATTTTCGGTTCACCCGAATTTTTGGTTCACTATTATTTTGGTTTATTCGAATTTTTGGTTCACAATTATTTTCGGTTCACCCGAATTTTTGGTTCACTTTTATTTTGGGTTCGTCCGAATTTTTGGTTCATTATTATTTTCGGTTCACCCAAAATTTTGGTTCACTATTATTTTTGGTTTATTCGAATTGTTGGTTCACTATTATTTTCGGTTCACCCGAATTTTTGGTTCACTGTTATTTTCGGTTCACCGTTATTTTTGGTTCACTATTATTTTTGGTTTATTTGAATTTTTTGTTCGCTATTATTTTCGGTTCACCCGAATTTTTGGTTCACTGTTATTTCGGTTCACCGGTATTATTGGTTCACTATTATTTTTTTGGTTCACCGGTATTTTTGGTTCATCCAAAAATTTCATTTTTCCTTTATTTTTAAATTTTTAGAATATTGAGATTTTAACATATTTAAATATTCAAATTTTCAGTTTTTTGTAATGATTCGACTTGAAAAGATTTAAATATTATTTCATATATTTGAAAAAAAATCATATTGAAAAATGGTTTTATTTAAAATAAAACAAAGAAATATAAAGAAAATAGACAGGAAAGAAAAAAAAACAAAAAAAGCCCACACGTTGGCCGGCCCATGTAGGAGTTGGAGGGCGAGCGCTAGCTGGGCCGCGGCCATCCAGCCCAACCGGGCGATTCCAGAGCAAGGAATCGCCCGGGCGCTACCGAGGAGCCCCCCTTCTGACGGGCCATGTAAATCATTGCCTGGGCCTATTGATTTGCTAATGGGCCTAATTACTACCATGCATGCCTTTTTACAGGGGGCGGGTGGCGGGGGCGGGGAGGAGGGTTGGGTGCGGATATCCGGGTGCCATCTCTAGAGGCGGCAGGTATGGGGGCGGGTAGCAGGGGCGGGGAGGAGGGTCGGGTGCAGGTATGCGGGTGCCATCTCTAGACCTAGTCAACCATTGGGTGTAATGATGGCCACCTGGGCTAGATTTTTTTGGTTCGGCCCATCACGGACTAAATCGGGTCGTGCCAGGCACAAGGCCCGTGGTGAGCCAGGATTTTTTCGAAAGGAGGCACGTGCACGAATAAAAGTCGGGCCGGGATGATACGAACACAGGAGGCCCGGGGGCGCGGGGAGCATCCCGCGCACGCCGCAACGGTCACCACAAGGGGGGCACATTGGGTTGCGGGCCATACGCTCTCAGAGTTTCGTGCCGGGAGTGGTCCGCCAGGCACGGCGAGGCACGAAATTGTACATTTTGAGTCCATTTCGCCCGATTCAAATTATGAATGTTTGGAGGGTAAAATGGCTCAATTTCCATATAAATAGATCTTCACACCCTCCTCATTTACCAAACTCAAACCACACCTCTCGCATTCACCTCACACTTCTTTCTTATGGTCAATCCCGACTAGTT
Source organism: Puccinellia tenuiflora (assembly GCA_012064385.1). Lineage (NCBI taxonomy): Eukaryota > Viridiplantae > Streptophyta > Magnoliopsida > Poales > Poaceae > Puccinellia > Puccinellia tenuiflora. Next base: position 1,696,262 of record QRDG01000381.1, read on the forward strand.
TCACCATTTTCCTCACTATGTTGATCCGAATGATTCAAGTCTTAGCTTCAATATGGGGAGTTTGTGCTTAGCCTCGAAGAAGTCGCCTAAAATGACAAGTACAACCTCCCCCCTAATGCAAATATGCCTCCTCCTTCCCATTCCAATGGTTCCGCTAGTGCATCCACTTCCTCCACCTCTGGTATACACAAAAAACATCGCACGGTCTCACCTTTGTGGAAGGAGTACGACTCAGAAGAAGTTAAGCAGTCGGATGGTCAAAGAAGTGGATGACGGTACACAACGCCTCTGGTACACAAAAAACATCGCACGGTCTCACCATTGTGGTAGGATTACGACTCAGAAGAAATTAAGCAGTCAGATGGTCAAAGAAGTGCATGACGATACACAAAAGATGCAAGAACTAGCTCGTTGGGGAATCTAGTAAGGAACTGGCCACCTGGATAAGCACACCAAGATGGGAAAATGCTCGACTGACCTGGGCGGCAGCTGCCTGAAAATGGCTACCATGACTTCAAGATTGAGAACCCAAAGCATTGATTGGTGTATATTCATCAAAAAAAGGTAAACAAGGTTTAGATAATACAGCTAGTGGACCCAGAACACCGCACAGGTCAGAAAAAAGCTGCACCCATGCCCTAGTTCGTGGAGTCTAGTTGACTGTCATTGTATGATCCTACACTTTAAGTCATTGCCTGAAAAAAATAGAGACTGTTTGCCTTGTTTGCCTGAAAAAATATACTAACATATGCTTTAAAATTTCTTAATCACGTGGTGTAAATGAAAATCCGATTACATTTTTGCGAATCAGCCATATTTTTTGAGTTGTTCTAAGATTTTATACCATTGTTGTTTTTGCGGTTCAGCCACATTTTTTAGGTTTTTGCGCAAAAAAAGTACCGGACATATGTTTTAATATTTTCTCTCATTTATTAGTGCTGTTCATATTTTAAAAATATTCCATTTTTTTTGTGTCCTGGTCATATTTTTGTAAATATTTGTGAGGTAAAATGTACCAGATATATGTGTTAAGATTTTCTTCCATGTTTCAGTGCTTTTTAAAATAAGATTATATTTTCGTTTTGCTGCTCAAACATATTTTTATAGTGTTTGGGTAAACATAATAATTGTTTTAAGATTTTCTTCCATCTTGAAGTGTTCCTAGAAATAAGATTCTAATGATTTTGCGGCTCGTTAAAATCAAACTGTATGGTTCATGGTGTCATTGGTCTTACGCATTTTTAGAACTCTCACGGTAACTGCCGTGCTGGTGATTTTTTACTATGTGCATGCACCGGTTTTTACCATGAAAAAGTAACGGCGTGCACTGGTTTTTACCATGAAAAAGTAACGGCATTGCACTTGACATCACCAACTAATAAATGCATTCCCAAATTTTTACTCCTCGTTCATAGATGACTTCAATAGATTATAGGTATTAGGTAGACTTCAAATTGATGTCATCTATACATTCATTTTTATTTTTGAGTAGATTCCGGACGCATGACACTAGGCAGCGTAATAGAGATAAGAATATGGTGCACATCCCGAAAAACAATAGAGATAGGAATATGGTGCACATCCCAGAAAATAATTCAGTATCGAGATAGCAGGAATCAGCTGGCGTTGCGTTCAGAACGTGCACTCTCCACCAAGATGCACATGAAGAAGGATGCAAAGATGGGGAACAAGGCACAAAACACTCTTCAACTCAAACCCGATGGTTCGGTAAGAAATTGGAACTATGATCATCATGTAGTTTGAGATGAATTTTGTTATTTATAGCTCATAATGATTTACCACTTGGTATTTGTGAGTCTTTCGGTTTTGTCAAATATATTCAAACAGCTCATAATTCTAATTTCAAATCGGTTTCTAGACAAACTACAATGATATGAAAAAATTAAACAATAATACTCTTCAAAAATAAAAATAGACTTTACTACATTCAACGGTTCAGTTTGTTTAACTTCTGATATCCAGAGTGATCGGTGTAAGAAAAATTACATTAGTGTTGTTGCTCATAATTTAAATAACAAAAACTGAGAACTACAAAAAAAAAACATTGGATTCTAATTGATTAATCAATCCGATACTAGTGCGAACATTGTTGAAAAAACATTAAAGCTGTTAATAATTTTGGTCTCACCGATAAGATTTTGCAATAACTTCGGATAATGTTGCATCAAATTCTACTACGATGAATTACCTCTCTCATGTACTTAGCCACTATGATGTGTCTTTGTTACTGCATAAGTGCTTGCCATACTCTAATCTTATTGCTAGTGTGCTTTAAAGCACTTGGTTAAATACTTGAATAATATTAGAACTGCAATATCTTAGGTGAATGCTTCTAATACACACATTGCAAACTATCGGAGGTTTTGCGAGGCACATAATACACGTCCTCACATGTTAAAAGTTAGACATGGATGTTAGATGGAGCTCTACATATGACATGCTTAAAATTGTGCTTCCAGAAAAATATAATTTAACGCTTTTTGTTAATTCAAATTTCGGAAGAGTCCTATTGACGGCTGATGATTGGCATGATGATCATGCATTTTTTAATTTTTGGAAATTCTTTCCGATTCAACTAATGCTTTGTCTGGGAATTATTACCCCATGTTTTTTTAATGACGGCGGAGAACCCTGGTGTTTCATCCCTTGGCCCTTCATGAGAATGTATGTTGCATACATCGAAAAGGATATTGTATCATACGATTGCGCATGGGTGATTTCAACTGTTGGTTTCTTTTCCCGTGTGCTTTGTCAGAGAATGAGAGATGCATGCCAAAACAGGAAAGCCTTTTCTTTTTAGAACTCGCATGTCTTTTGTATTAAGATAGAGAAAGAGTTACTGATCAGAGAATTTAGAGCATAGCCACAGGCGACCTTGCTCATCCAGCCAGGGACGGAGACAAGGGGGGACGAGCAGGGGCTACTGCCCCCCTATGCTCATTCTTTTCTTTGTCATATTAGGCAGCATGGTTGATTGATTAGTGTATTTTAACTTGATTAGCCCCCCTCATCAAGATCAAGCACACTATTAGGCTAATCTTGCCCCCCTTAATCTTAGATCCTGGCTCCGTCCCTGTCATCCACCACAACAGAAGGGAAAAGTGGAAAACTACGTGACCCCTCCCTGATGTCCACTACCACAAAGCATTTGCTACTACAACTTTGGTAACGGGCGCTAACATAAACTATCTAGAGCACAAGCAAAGGATTGACATAGAATCCCGCAAATAGCATTGTACCCTTGAGCACAAAATGACAAGTAAAAGAACAAATAATGGATGTTTCATTTGCCAAATAATGGATGTTATCATTTTCTATAAAGACACAACACTCCTGATCCCATTCAGTTGCACACTAGTGACAAACCAAAGTAAAATGTAGTTCTGAACAGGTATTTAAGATTTCGGAGTTCAATACGTGCACTACTGACAACAAGACTGAAAGTGAATATATAAAGACACAACACTCCTCATCCCATTCAGTTGCACACTAGTGACAAACCAAAGTAAAATGTAGTTCTGAACAGGTATTTAAGATTTCGGAGTTCAATACATGCACTACTGACAACAAGACTGAAAGTGAATATAACAGTACAATAGTGTCGGGGGGATGACCCCCGGGTGGTCATAGCAGTTTACAAAACAAGATTCCAAGGCAATCCGGCTGGACGAATCCGGCTGGATCCTTCAGCCGGACCGGCTCAACGCCGACTGCTCCCAAGCCGGCCAAGGTCGCCGACAGAGCGGCGTGGCTACAGAGGCAGCCGCAGGCCTCACATCGCCCACTACGCCACTACGACGGCCTCCACGACGCACAGTGCCGGGCGTGCCGTTGGTCGCCGACCCGCACCCGCCGTAGCCGGAGCCGACCAGACTGGAGGCGCGCCACCCGGCCTCGCACGTCCCCGCACTACAAGAGAAATGACTTTTAATGACAAAACGCCTGATGACAAAGTTCCAAACCGTCATTGATCCGGCTTGATCGATGACAAATTAGTTATTTTGTCACGGATGTACAATAATTAATGACAAATGCTTATTTTGTCATGGCAAACTGTCATGGATTAACCGGCGGAGCTGGGCATTAGAATAGATGACAAAATTGAGACCGTGGTTGTTATAAACTGTCACTGAATTTCGTGCTAGACCCACTAGTCAGGTTTAATAGGAAGAATTTGTGCTATTTTAAATATTGTTATACATTGTGGGACCCAGCAGTCAGGTTTGTACAGTGCGGACCCCACTTGTCAGGTAAAGGAATTATTGGTAAAAATTTGGGTCTTACGCATGTCGAACCCGCGACGTATGTAACGCGCGCGCAAGGTGGTACCGCTGGGATAATCGTGTGTTGTTGTCTTAGCAATCGTATTAGTTATTTTTGTAGTTATATTCCATCGCACGCAAATTTGTAATCGTGTCCGGTTAGGACTCTTATGACTATGTATAGATATAGATCGTACTGTCTTTTCTCGATCAGATCGCGTGCTACGGGACAGGTCGGGGCGAGGAGTCCATGGTCATCGTCGAGGCGATCTGGTGATCATCGTACACGATCGTGGTCACCGACGAGTCAACCACATACGTTGGGGGATCACGTTTGTAGGCGCAGTAGCGGTGAGTTTCTTGTAATTTGTTTGGGACTAGATCTATCTGCAATTCAAATTATTTTCGTTCTTAAGATATATTCTGGTGGACATTGCGATGAATTGTAGGTGATGGATCGCAGTTGGATAATTCAGGGGAAAAAGATGACACCTCGCTACATGAAAGGTGTTAGTGAGTTTATGGAGTTTGTGCGAGAAAAAGGGGGGCGTAATGGAGAAAGATTGGGCTCTGATGAACCAATATTATGCCCATGCATTGACTGCCTTAATCTGATACAGCAGGATCAAGTTGAGGTTGAGCGTCATGTGAATTGCAGAGGTATGTCCATTACTTATACTAGGTGGATTTTTCATGGGGAAGATTTCAGTGATCAGCAAAGCCATAGTACCCATGATGGTTCGTATCAAAGCGACGACGATGCTGATTTTGAGGAAGAAGCTGAAGATAATTATGTTGAAGATAATTACGTTGACGACGCATCTGATCTGGTACATGATATGCACAAGTCTGGAGATCAAGGTCCTAGTAACCGAAATTTGTATGCAAAATTAGTAGAAGAAGCAAAGAAGGAGCTTCATGAGGGATGTGACACTTTCACTAGGTTGGCCTTCATTATAAGGCTACTTCATGTGAAATCATACAACCGGATCACAAACAGAGCATTTGATCTACTTCTTGAGACTTTATGTACAGCTTTGCCAAACGTGGACTTTCCTAAATCTTTTGCTCATGCTAAAAGTGTTCTTTCAGATGTTGGGCTTGGTTATGAGACAATTCATGTTTGCAAGTTTGATTGTGCTCTTTTCTGGGGAGAGCACAAGGACAATACACATTGTCCTGTGTGTGGAATATCAAGATGGAAAGATCCAAGTGGAAGGAAGAAGGTTCCTCATAAGGTGCTTCGGTATTTTCCGATAATTCCGCGTTTACAAAGATTTTTTGTTAAAGAGGAAATGTCAACGCACACAAGGTGGCACAAAGAAAAGAGGGTTGCTGAGAAAAATATTCTAAGGCACCCAGCAGACGGTGAGGCTTGGAAGCACTTTGATGAAAAGTTTGGTTGGTTTGCTGAAGATCCTCGTAACATAAAGCTAGGATTTGCTACAGATGGATTCAATCCCTTTGGTAGTATGACAAATGCATATAGTATGTGGCCTGTTTTCGTCATTCCGTACAACTTCCCACCATGGATGTGCATGCATCAATCCAACTTCATGATGTCGTTGCTAATCCCGGGAAAGTACTCACCCGGGAAGGATTTTCATGTATTTATGCAGCCACTGATAAAAGATATGATGCTCCTATGGAAAGGCGTGGACACGTATGATGCATGCACAAATAGAGAATTCAAATTGCATGCTGCGTTCCTTTGGTCGATTCATGATTATCCTGGATATGCCACCATGTCTGGGCGTAGTACTAGAGGATTTTTCGCATGCGTGCATTGCGACGTAGAACCTTGCTATGAGTCTTTAAAAAATAAGATTGGATATATTGGTCATCGTCGATTCCTTCGGTCGGATCACCCTTATAGGAGAAGCAAACTTTTTAATGGAAAAGTTGAGGAGGGAGGACCACCAAGGAAGTTCACAGTGGAAGAAATAAAGGAGAAGGTAGAAAGGGTTAAGGATTTTATACCGGGCAAAAATCCTAATTTGAGAAAGCGAAAGCGTGTTCCACAAGATGAACCAACTTGGCATCTCAAGGTCAGCTTACATTATCTACCATATTGGTCAGAACTGAAATTGGCTCACAACCTCGATGTGATGCACATTGAGAAGAACATATGCGACAATATCCTTGGTACCCTTCTTGAAATTGAGGGAAAGAATAAGGACACTATTAATTCTAGACTTGATTTAAAGAAATTGAACATTAGGAAGAATTACTGGATGGAAGAACAGGGAGAAAAATATGTGAAGCCCCCAGCACCGTGGACTCTTGTGAAGGAAAAAAAGAAACAACTGTGCAGATATTTGGCCAAAATTCGATTCCCAGATGGTTATTGTGCAAACTGGGAAAGATGTGTTGATATCGATGGTGGTAAAGTGACTGGAATGAAGACACATGATTGCCACATACTTCTGCAGCGTGTTTTGCCAGCTGGCCTTAGAGGAATTGCAGGAAAGGAAATGTATGAGGCCATTGCCGAATTGGGGAGATTTTTTAGGGAGTTGTGTGCGAAAACCCTAAGAGTTGATGTGCTTCAAAGATTGAAGGTTGACATTGTTATAATTCTATGCAAACTAGAGAAGATCTTCCCCCCTGCTTTTTTTGATGTAATGGTGCACTTAGCTATCCATCTTCCTGATGAGGCTATTCAAAGGGGTCCTGTTCACTACGGTTGGATGTATCCAGTGGAGAGAAGACTAGGATACCTTAAGTCCACTGTTCGTAACAAAGCTAGGCCAGAAGGTTCAATTGCCGAGGGCTACATCGTTGATGAGTGCTTGACCTTTTGCTCTAGATTTTTCAAGGATGACATAGAAACGAGATTTCATAAAAAAGATAGGAACCAAGATAACCATCGAAAACCTGGTCCAGATGAGTTGGACATTTTTTCAGACGGAGCGAAAGGGTTTGGGAAGTCCATTTTGAAGCTTTTTGAAAAGGAATTTGACAAAATGGTTTGGTATGTGCTGAACAATTGCGAAAAGGCAGAGTCCTATATAAAGTAAGTTTGCTTCACCTTATGAGTCATAATTTAATCTGTATGCGAATTTTGATTGGTAATGTTTTTTTTTAGTGTTTGCCGGGAAGAATTGATGGATAGGGGTGTGAATAACATCGACGAGGCGATGCAGAAAGAGTTCCCATCATGGTTTAAAAAACATGTGAGACATTTGAATAATGTATCTGAAGATTTGAAGTTGCTTGCTGATGGGCCAGACAGACGTGTAGTGGTACACTCTGGCTGCAATGTAAAGGGTGCTAGGTTTCGAACTGTGACGCGTGAGAAGAATCTAAAGACTCAGAATTCTGGCGTAATGACGAAGGCATCTTTTGGTGATGAAGAAGAAACTGAGTTCTATGGTGTTCTGCAGGAAGTTCTGGAGTTGCAGTATGGGAGTAACAAGCACGGCGATAGATCTGTCTACTTGTTTCGTTGTGATTGGTTTGACCTTGCGAGCAGGAATTCCAAGATGAAAGATGATGGATATTTTAAAAGCGTTAATACTTCCACACTTTGGTACAAGGATTCCCCCTTCATATTGGCAAGCCAAGCGGAAACATGCTTCTACTTGGATGACACAAAGTTTGACAACCCTTGGAAAGTTGTCCAGACTTTCAGTCACAGACATGTATATGATGTTCCAGAAAAAGAGAGTGGCGATGACGACGCATATGTAGGGAACGAAGACGCGTACCAGGATGAGATGGGTTCATCTGATCATATATTTATCAATGTTGAGGGTGAAGACCAGGATGTTGAGTTGGAAGATGAGGACGCTGATCGATCTGACGATGTGGAACTTGTTGATGCTCGCACTATGCGTCGACTAGAAGAGGAAGATGAGACAGACTATGTTGACATGAGCGAGGACGAAGAAGACACTTTGGCAGAGAATAGAAGGGATGATGGGGACATAAATTCTGATAATGATAGTGATGTTTGAATATTTAGATTGTGTAATGGAACCATTTATATATTTGCAAACATTATGAGTACTTGATATAATTAATGATTTATGCAATGTAATGTGACAAGCGTACATGACACGATAAAGGGCCATGCAAATAAAAACTTGAACTGATAAACATACATAATTTAGTTCCGAGGATAAAACACGACTCTTTCATAACACATAGAAATGCATGTATCTATAAGTTTAGCAAATAAAGTCTTGACAGTACATCCGTGGATCAACGACTAACATGAGTGCATTTTAAAATATTTGAACATCACCAGAAGGTAACTACTGAACAGCTACTTCAGGAATGTATGAAACAAACAGGAAAGCCCCTGCATTTGCTACGAAGAGCAGGAACAACATCTTGTCACCCATTTGCATAAAGTGTTCTTCCTCCATGAACTTCTTCCATCCAGTGACGCAGAGACGTCCATCATCAGCAGAAACAGTGTATGACCCAATCACCTTAGTGAAGGGATGACAAACAATGGTGATGTCACCATATTCATGCATTCTATCAGGGACAAGACGGCGTGGGAATTTCTGTTGCAGCAACAAATGTTATAGTCAGCTATACGATTAATATTTCACATCTATATTGTAATGACAAGATGCAACAATATATGATGACAACAAACTATAATGTGTAGAAACTAGGATATTAAGTATGTACCAGGTGCTTGCTCTGATTCATAGTGTTTGTCCAGTTCAGGGTATGCACCATTGCAACAACTGTTCCTTCTCCATAGATACCAGCCTCATGACGTGCCACAAGGAAGTCAAGATTGTCCACATGTTCTACGACTTTCTCCATCATCCTCCAATTTATCTCAGTTCCATCAATGGAGATGATGGAGTCAATAATGTCACGTTTGTCACGGGACAAATGGTAGTAAGCTGTACAATCATAGTACAAATATATAATTAATATGACATAGGTACCAAGTTGCAAGCAATTTTATAAAGATTATTCGTATGCATAAATCTTACTTGGATGAATTATTGGGTAATTTCCAGTGGTGACAAGAGTGTCAGGACCATAGTCGCCGATAGTGAAATACATCTCATGTCCAACTTTTAGCCCGTATACTCTAATAAATTCCTTCCAATTTCTTCCACTGAGATAAGTTTCATCATTGTTGTTTGTAACTTTGACACCGAATGAAAATCCTTCATTGGTTGTAAGATTTGCGTAGAAGACTGTTTTGTTTGTCTTTGCTATAGTGTATTTCATAAGGAAATATGCCCTACTGTAGCATGGGATGATCTGAAAGAAGTAAAATTCATCAAAACCATATCAAGTAGTGTGTAATTAACTGAATTCGTTCATTTATTAAGTAGTGTGTAATTAACTGAATATTCATAAACATTCGTATGCATAAACCTAACTATAAGTAGTAAAATAAAGCAGGTGTCCCACGAAACTAGAGGAGACTGTACTAATTTCTATAAATAGATGAGGCAACATTGTTGCACAATGCAGCCAACTACCAAACAAAGGCATGTGTTGTACCATCACACATACCCACCTAAAGACTTTCAGAATTACATGTTAGTACAAAACAAGTGAAGATAGCAAACAAACTCCTGGTTTATCAAGTCCACAGTAGCAACAAATCAACTTCTCAGTACTAAATGAATACAAGTAATTGCAAAACTTTAGTACCGTAACATCCTCAAACCCCTGTCGCAGGGTTAGCACAAAGAAGTTCTTCATCCGATTCATCCGAGGGCACAACCCATTGGTGTCCCTGTTGGAGATATGCCCAAGAGGCAATAATAAATGATTATTGTTTATCATATTTCTCCGTTCATGATATGTTTAATTCCATGCTAGAATTGTATTAACCGGAAACAAATACATGTGTGGAATATAAACGGTAATGTGTCCCTAGTCTTTCCTCTTGTGACTAGTTCGTTTGATTAAGTGATGGTTAGATGTTTCCTAACCATGGATTAATGAATCGCTTAATAAACGAAGTTTGTATCATAGGTGATGATATAATGGACAAGACTCAAATTAAATAGATGTCAAATATAGTTTCCTTAGACCATGAGATTATGTCACTCCCGTTTATCGGAGGAGAACTTTGTGGACATCAAATGTCACTTCGTAACTGGGTGATTATAAAGGTGGCTTTCAGGTTCTTCGATGATAGGTTGTTGGGTGTCATGTTTCGAGACTGGGATTTGTTCGTCCAACAGTTGGATAGATATCTCTGGGCCCTCTCGGTAGGATAGCATCCAAACGCTTGCAAGCATATGACTAAGTGGCTAGTCATAAGGGATCCTATTCTATGGGAACGAGTAAAGAGAACTTGTCGGTAACGAGATTAATCAGATATGGAGATATCAGTGGATTGAATCTCGGACAAGTAATATATCGCGAAACAAAAGGAATCGTATATGGATTAATTGAATCCCAGACATTGTGGTTCGACTAGTAAAGTACTTCGTCGAATATGTAGGAATTAATATGGACATCCCGGTCCCGCTATTAATATGACATATTCGCGAACCCGCAGAGTCACACACTTAACGTTCGATGTAGTTAGGGTTCGAGATAAATGATGGTGAGAACGAATATTGATTCGGAGTCCCGGATAGGATCCCGGACATCACGAGGAGTTCCGGAGTGGTCCGGAGAATAAGATTCATATAAGGAAAGTTGTTTCCGGAGGTTAAGAAAGGTTCGGGAATTTATCGGTAAAGTACCGGAATGTTCTAGAAGGTTCTAGAGGAGTCTAGAAGTGGGGCCCATAGGAGTATGGGGCCCACAAGGCATGAAGGGGCAGTGGGCTGGCCTATGGGCCAGCCGCACCACTCCCCTAAAGGCCCATGCGGGCCAAGCTTCTAGAAGGGGGGGGGGCCGGCCAAAACCCTAAGTTTGCTTGGGGGGCAAGCCTCCCCCCCTTGCCCCTTGCGCCGGCCCTAGATGGGGGTGGGGCGCAGCCCCCCCCGGCCCCCTATATAAGGAGGGCTAGAGGGAGGGGTGCGGCACCCCAAGGCCACCCCATAGGTGCCCTAGCCGCACCCCTCTCCACCTTGCCGCCGCCCCTCCTCCTCTCTCCTCCGACACCGCTTGGCGAAGCCCTGTCCAATCTCCACCATAAACACCACGCCACCGTCGTCGTGCTGTTGATCTCGAGCCTCTCCACCACCTCTTGTGGGATCAAGATCGTGGAGTCTTCATCGAGCTGAACGTGTGGATCTCTCGGAGGCGTTGCTCGTGCGGCGCTTGGATAACACATCTCCTCGCGACTAGACAAGTCTAGTTGCGGGGATCGACTAGCCAACCCCTGCCTCGACAAAACGCTCACGGTTTTCTTCGAGGGTGAGATTCGATCTCCTTCTTGCTACCAACCTCTCGTAGATCGGATCTAGATGTTGGGTTTATTCCGCTATCTTTGCGTAGGAAAATTTTTGTTTTCTATGCTGCGACCCTTCAGTGGTATCAGAGCCTAGATCTATTCGTAGATGTTGGTGCGATTAGACACAAGTGTTGTGGGCGTTGATAATTTGAGTTGCTACCTTCTCGCGTGCACTTTGCATCTTTGCGGTACTGTAAGATTGAAGCGGCCCGGACCAACTTTACTCGTCCACGCACGAGAGACCGGTTCCACGATTGACATGCAACTTGTTTTGCATAAGTGGCTGGCGGGTGTCTGTTTCTCTTGCTTTAGTGAAGGTGCAATTTTCAATGGAAGGCCTTTCAAAAGGATGAGTAAATCAGCAACTATTTTATCACCGTTGTGGCTTTGCGTAGATTAGAACGGTTCTATCTAATGACCCATTAGAAGCCACGTAAAAATTGCATAAACAAAGTAGAGGCGTCTAACTTGTTTTTGCAGGGGTTGTGATATGGTATGGCCTCAAGATATGATTATGTGATGTATGCAATGATCATGTTTTGTAATTATCACGACTTGCATGTCGATGAGTACGGCAACCGGCAGGAGCCTTATGGTTGTCTTTAATTTATTGTATGACCTGCGTGTCACTTTAAACACCATGTAATTGCTTTACTTTATTTGCTAAGAGTAGCCAATAGTAGTAGTTGCAATAGTTGGTGGAGACAACCATGGTGATGGCGTTTGAGCTGGTGATGATGGAGATCATGCCGGTGCTTTGGAGATGGAGATCAAAGGCACAAGAAAAGGCTATACCATGTCACAATATTGAATTGCATGTGATGTTAATCCAATTATGCACCTTATGGTTTATGCTTAGATTCGATCTCGACGGTAGCATGATAAGGTGATCTCTCACGTTAATATCAAGAAGTGTTCTCCCCTAGTATGCGCCGTTGCGAAAGTTCGTCGTTTCGAAGCATCACGTGATGATCGGGTGTGATAGATTCTACGTTCACATACAACGGGTGTAAGCCAGTTTGCACATGCGGAAATACTACGGTTTACTTGACGAGCCTAGCATGTACAGACATGGCCTCGGAACACAAGAGCCGAAAGGCTAAACACGAGTCATATGAATGATATGATCAACATGGAGATGTTCACCATTTGAAACTATGCCACTTCACGTGATGATCGGTTGTGGTGTAGTGGATTTTGGATCGTGTGCCACTAAACAACCGGAGAGATGTTGAGTTTAGTGGGAGTTTGTTTTATAATTAGATTATCTTTCGAACTTAATATCATGAACATAGTCTAAGCACCTTGCAAATAATGTTGTAGATCAATGGCCCTTCCCAACATCACCATGAACTTTAACGCATTCCTAGAGAAAGACAAGCTGAAAGACGATGGAAGCAATTTCTCGGATTGGTTTATGAATCTGAAAATTATCCTCAAAGCTGCCAAGAAACTGTATGTCCTAGATGCACCGCTAGGTGAGGCTCCAGCAGAGGGAGCGGCTGCAGACATTAGGAATGTCTGGGCAGCCCGTTCAGAGGACCACGAGATAGTTAAGTGCGGTCTGTTGTACGGTTTAGGACCTAAGCTTCAAAAGCGTTTTGAGCACCATGGCGTTCATCAGATGATCGTGGATCTGAAAGCTATGTTTCAGACTCAAGCCAAGGTGGAGAGGTATGAGGCCTCTTCTAAGTTCTTTAGCTGTATGATGGAAGAGAACAGTTCCGTCAGCGAACACGTGCTCAAGATGTCTGGGTACGGTGATCGTCTGGCGCAACTGGGTGTTGTGATTCCCAATGAGTTGGGGATTGACCGTGTTCTCCAGTCACTTCCACCGAGCTACAAAAGCTTTGTGATGAACTATAACATGCAAGGGATGGAGAAAACTCTCCCTGAGCTTTTCGCGATGTTAAAGACCGCGGAAGTGGAAATCAAGAAGGAGCATCAAGTGTTGATGGTAAATAAGACCACCAGTTTCAAGAAAAAGGGCAAAAGAGACAACTTCAAGAGGGACGGCAAGCGAGTTGCCGGGTCTGCGAGGAAGTCAAGGAAAGGCCCTAAGTCTGATACTGAGTGCTTCTACTGCAAGGGAACCGGACACTGGAAGCGGAACTGCCCCAAGTATCTGGCGGACAAGAAGGCTGGCACCGTCAAACAAGGTATATTTGATATACATGTTATTGATGTGTATTTGACAAGTGATCGTAGTAGCACCTGGGTATTTGATACTGGTTCGGTTGCTAATATATGTAACTCGAAACAGGAGCTGCGGAATAGACGGCGCTTGGCAAGGGACGAGGTGACGATGCGAGTTGGAAATGGATCAAAAGTTGAAGTCATCGCTGTCGGCACACTCCCTCTGCATTTACCATCGGGATTAGTTTTAAACCTTAATAATTGTTATTATGTGCCTGCGTTGAGCATGAACATTATATCTGGATCTTGTTTATTGCGAGACGGTTATTCATTTAAGTCTGAAAACTTTGGTATTTCGATTTATATGGATAATACTTTTTATGGTCATGCACCTGAGAGGAATGGTTTATTTCTATTGGATCTCGATAGTAGTGATACACATGTTCATAACATTGATGCCAAAAGATGCAAAGTGAATAATGATAATACCACATTTTTGTGGCACTGCCGTTTGGGTCATATTGGTGTAAAGCGCATGAAGAAACTCCATTCTGATGGACTTTTGGATTCACTTGATTTTGAATCATTTGAAACTTGCGAACCATGCCTTATGGGTAAGATGACTCGAACACCATTCTCCGGCACGATGGAGAGAGCAACAGACTTGTTGGAAATCATACATACCGATGTGTGTGGGCCAATGAGTGTTGCAGCACGCGGTGGATATCGTTACTTCTTAACCTTCACCGATGATTTGAGTAGATATGGGTATATTTACTTAATGAAACATAAGTCTGAAACGTTCGAAAAGTTCAAAGAATTTCAGAGTGAAGTTGAGAACCATCGTAACAAGAAAATAAAGTTTCTTCGATCTGATCGTGGAGGCGAATATTTGAGTTATGAGTTTGGCATGCATTTAAAGACGTGTGGAATTGTTTCACAACTCACGCCACCCGGAACACCACAGCGTAATGGTGTGTCTGAGCGTCGTAATCGAACCTTATTGGATATGGTGCGATCTATGATGTCTCACACAGATCTGCCACTATCATTTTGGAGCTATGCATTAGAGACAGCCGCATTCACTTTAAATAGGGCTCCATCAAAATCCGTTGAGACAACTCCATATGAGTTATGGTTTGGCAAGAAGCCAAAGTTATCGTTTCTCAAAGTTTGGGGTTGCGATGCTTATGTGAAAAAGCTTCAACCTGATAAGCTCGAACCCAAATCGGAAAAGTGCGTCTTCATTGGATACCCTAAGGAAACTATTGGGTATACCTTCTACCACAGAACTGAAGGCAAGATTTTCGTTGCCAAGAATGGTTCCTTTCTGGAGAAGGAGTTTCTCTCGAAAGAAGTGAGTGGAAGGAAGATAGAGCTTGACGAGGTTATTGAACCTGTTCTTGAGATGCCGAGTAGTGCTGAACTGGAAGGTGTTCCAGAACAGCCATCGCCACCTGAAGAAGGAGCAGATGATGGTGATCATGCTGTTCCAGTCAAGGCTGCTATTGAACCTCGCAGATCAACGAGGGAACGTACCGCCCCTGATCGGTATGACCCCGTCATGAATGTCATGTTGTTGGACAATGATGAACCTGCGAATTATGAGGAAGCAATGATGAGCCCAGACTCCGATAAATGGCTAGGAGCCATGAAATCCGAAATGGAATCCATGTATGAAAACCAAGTATGGACTTTGGTAGACTTACCTAACGACCGTAAGGCCGTTGAGAACAAATGGATATTCAAGAGAAAGACAGACGCTGACGGAAACGTCACCGTGTATAAAGCTCGACTTGTCGCAAAGGGTTTCCGACAAATTCAAGGAGTTGACTACGATGAGACATTCTCACCCGTAGCGATGCTGAAATCTGTTCGGATTATGTTAGCAATTGCCGCATATTATGACTATGAGATTTGGCAAATGGATGTGAAGACCGCGTTCCTTAATGGTCATATTAAGGAAGAGTTGTACATGGTACAGCCCGAAGGTTTTGTTGATCCAAAGGATGCTAACAAGGTATGCAAACTTCAGAGATCCATCTATGGACTGAAGCAAGCATCGCGGAGTTGGAATCTCCGGTTTGATGAAGTGATCAAAGGGTTTGGATTTGTCCAAACTTATGGAGAGGCCTGTATTTACAAGAAAGTGAGTGGGAGTTCAGTCGCATTTCTAATACTATATGTGGATGACATATTGTTGATTGGAAATGATGTTACACTACTTGAAAGTGTAAAGTCTTATTTGAATAAGAGTTTTTCAATGAAAGACCTTGGTGAAGCTGCGTATATTTTAGGCATAAAGATCTATAGAGATAGGTCGAAGCGCCTAATTGGGCTTTCACAGAGTACATACCTTGACAAGGTTCTGAAGAAGTTCAGAATGGCAAATTCAAAGAAGGGGTTCTTACCAATGTTGCAAGGAAAGGTTCTGAGTAAGACTCAGAGTCCTGTTACGGCAGAAGATAGAGAGATAATGGACAAGGTTCCTTATGCCTCTGCGATAGGCTCTATCATGTATGCCATGCTATGTACTAGACCAGATGTGTGCCATGCTGTAAGTTTGACTAGCAGGTACCAAAGTGATCCAGGAGTGGAACACTGGTCAGCTGTCAAGAATATCCTTAAGTATCTGAATAGAACTAAGGAAATGTTTCTCGTATATGGAGGTGACCAAGAGCTTGTCGTAAGGAGTTACGTCGATGCTAGTTGGGACATAGATCCGGATGATTCTAAGTCTCAGTCCGGATACGTGTTTATTCTGAATGGTGGCGCTGTGAGTTGGAGGAGTTCCAAGCAGAGCGTGGTGGCGAAATCTTCAACAGAAGCGGAGTATGTTGCGGCCTCGTCGGCAGCAAGTGAAGCAGTCTGGATGAAGGAGTTCCTCTCAGAGCTGAGCGTGGTTCCAAGTGCGTCAAGACCTCTGGCCCTGTACTGTGATAATACAGGTGCAATAGCTCTTGCCAAGGACCCGACTTCACACAAGAATACCAAGCATATCAAGCGCCGCTATCACAATTTGCGTGAGAATGTCAAGGATGGTGACATAGAGATTTGCAAGGTGCATACGGATCTGAATGTGGCAGACCCGTTGACTAAACCTCTTCCACGAGCAAAACATGATCAACACCGTGAGGCCATGGGTGTTAGATTGCTACAAATGTAAACTAGATTATTGACTCTAGTGCAAGTGGGAGACTGTTGGAGATATGCCCAAGAGGCAATAATAAATGATTATTGTTTATCATATTTCTCCGTTCATGATATGTTTAATTCCATGCTAGAATTGTATTAACCGGAAACAAATACATGTGTGGAATATAAACGGTAATGTGTCCCTAGTCTTTCCTCTTGTGACTAGTTCGTTTGATTAAGTGATGGTTAGATGTTTCCTAACCATGGATTAATGAATCGCTTAATAAACGAAGTTTGTATCATAGGTGATGATATAATGGACAAGACTCAAATTAAATAGATGTCAAATATAGTTTCCTTAGACCATGAGATTATGTCACTCCCGTTTATCGGAGGAGAACTTTGTGGACATCAAATGTCACTTCGTAACTGGGTGATTATAAAGGTGGCTTTCAGGTTCTTCGATGATAGGTTGTTGGGTGTCATGTTTCGAGACTGGGATTTGTTCATCCAACAGTTGGATAGATATCTCTGGGCCCTCTCGGTAGGATAGCATCCAAACGCTTGCAAGCATATGACTAAGTGGCTAGTCATAAGGGATCCTATTCTATGGGAACGAGTAAAGAGAACTTGTCGGTAACGAGATTAATCAGATATGGAGATATCAGTGGATTGAATCTCGGACAAGTAATATATCGCGAAACAAAAGGAATCGTATATGGATTAATTGAATCCCAGACATTGTGGTTCGACTAGTAAAGTACTTCGTCGAATATGTAGGAATTAATATGGACATCCCGGTCCCGCTATTAATATGACATATTCGCGAACCCGCAGAGTCACACACTTAACGTTCGATGTAGTTAGGGTTCGAGATAAATGATGGTGAGAACGAATATTGATTCGGAGTCCCGGATAGGATCCCGGACATCACGAGGAGTTCCGGAGTGGTCCGGAGAATAAGATTCATATAAGGAAAGTTGTTTCCGGAGGTTAAGAAAGGTTCGGGAATTTATCGGTAAAGTACCGGAATGTTCTAGAAGGTTCTAGAGGAGTCTAGAAGTGGGGCCCATAGGAGTATGGGGCCCACAAGGCATGAAGGGGCAGTGGGCTGGCCTATGGGCCAGCCGCACCACTCCCCTAAAGGCCCATGCGGGCCAAGCTTCTAGAAGGGGGGGGCCGGCCAAAACCCTAAGTTTGCTTGGGGGGCAAGCCTCTCCCCCCTTGCCCCTTGCGCCGGCCCTAGATGGGGGTGGGGCGCAGCCCCCCCCCGGCCCCCTATATAAGGAGGGCTAGAGGGAGGGGTGCGGCACCCCAAGGCCACCCCATAGGTGCCCTAGCCGCACCCCTCTCCACCTTGCCGCCGCCCCTCCTCCTCTCTCCTCCGACACCGCTTGGCGAAGCCCTGTCCAATCTCCACCATAAACACCACGCCACCGTCGTCGTGCTGTTGATCTCGAGCCTCTCCACCACCTCTTGCGGGATCAAGATCGTGGAGTCTTCATCGAGCTGAACGTGTGGATCTCTCGGAGGCATTGCTCGTGCGGCGCTTGGATAACACATCTCCTCGCGACTAGACAAGTCTAGTTGCGGGGATCGACTAGCCAACCCCTGCCTCGACAAAACGCTCACGGTTTTCTTCGAGGGTGAGATTCGATCTCCTTCTTGCTACCAACCTCTCGTAGATCGGATCTAGATGTTGGGTTTATTCCGCTATCTTTGCGTAGGAAATTTTTTGTTTTCTATGCTGCGACCCTTCAGTCCCAACAAGTAGGACACTACAAATCGAATTGGGGAGATCAATATTTTCAGATCTAAAACAAGTAATACGCCGTGGATCCAGGGTATATTTTTCTTACCGGCGGAGCCATCCTAACGGAGATGAAAATGCCGCGTCAAGTGGATAAGAAACGGCAAGGAGGGTTTTAGGCTAGCCTCGACGAAGAATAGAGGGGGACGACGACGGCGAGAGATGGGTAGGGCGAGCGATCGTCTGGCGACGGCGGCAGCCGCCCTTCAGCCTGGAGCTTAGGATGGAAGGAAGAGTTAATTGCGGTTGGTATCTTGGAGAAGCACCCCACGGGTCAAAGAGAATATAATGCCCTGCACAGTTGATATGACAGCGTAAAAAAACCTTTCACGACTCAGGCGTCCACTTAGGCCCACTGTCAGCGACGATACGAATTATCTGGACGGTTCCCATTTTTTCCATGCCGCCCCAACTTCTAGTCCCCTATTCTTCTGCCTCGTTTATTTCTCCCCTTCCCCTATTTCTCTGCGGCGGTTTCTCCACCTTGCTCATCCAATCCACCGCGCCATGGAAGACGTCGTTCTCTTCACGCAGAAGCTTACCCCAACCGCGCATGGGAGCACGGTGCTCGACGTCACGTACACGAACGACGTGCAAGTGGTCGAGCAAACCATCGGAGAGTTCCGTCGCCTGCTTGAAGAGGAGAAGTACAAATTCCTCGGCCTCGACTTCGAGTACATCAGCGAGTACGATGACTTCGAAGAAGAGGTTGCGGTGATTCAACTTGCATTGCGCCGCAAAGTTCTGGTGTTCCAACTGCCAAGGTATGTAGGAAAACCTCTTCCAAGTACAGATTTGGATTTTGCCTATGAGAAAACCCTCTTCCAAGTTCTTCCGATCTACTTACTCTATCCACTCACGAGGGATGTTTTAGAGATGAGTGAATCTACATATTAAAAGTATACTAGATGAATCTATTATTAACCTAAAACGTCTTGTATAAATAAACGAAATAATAAGATGTTTTCGTTGGGGTATTTACATTGCATCTAGTACTACTTCTTTTATCATTCTAGTTGATGTGTTGATATATGTTTTATCCAGCCTTAGTCTGTGTAGCTAAGTAATCTGCCAATTAGTTAGGATGAAGATGCTTTGCAGGACACAAATTATGCATTGACATCGTGGTGTCATGCAGCACTATTTAGAATTATCGAATCTGTATGCTTCAGCAGGATATAAGTTATGTTATATGATAGCATGAGATTGATGCTTCCAAATGTTTGCTTAAATGTATTTTGCATGAATTTTTCAAAAAATGTTTATAAGTACTACCTTACTAAGCTTCATATGACAAGTACATTATGTATTTCCTTGAAATATGTTTTCATTGTTGTACATATTGATCCGAGAACAACTAGTTATTACAATTTGATTGTTAATTACATTTACAATCAAATTTACCATTACTAATATCTTCCAACCGCAGGCGTGGCACGGTGTGTCCGGTGCTATTCGAGTTCCTGTGTTCATCAAATATCAAATTTGCTAGCGTCGACAAAAGGGGTGACAAGAGAGCGATGAGGAGATCCTGGTTCATTAAAATTCCAGATGAGTTCCATATTGATTTGCAAAATTTGTTACAGTATGAAGGCCGTTACAGGACTGGAATGAGTGTGATGGCATCCATTCTCATCGACGACTCCTACAAGGACATGAAGAACAACTTCCCAAAGGAGCAGCATGACTTTTGGGAGAAGCAGCCACTTGATGACATTAACATCCACTATGCTGCTGTTGATGGCTTTGTTTCCTATGAGTTGTACCGTAAGATCACCGATTTCATGAAGGGGCAACGACACCTGATGCCAAAAGAACCAAAGCCTCCTCAACCAAAAGCAGTGTATTGTCCTAGTTGTGTGCATGCCATAGCAGAAGCACAGCGCAACAGAAAGCGTTCAGCCTGGGCAGATCCTGATGCAGCATGGAGAGGTGGCAGCACTTCGATAGAGGGGCAGTCCAACGACTGGGGGTGGAATGAGGCAGGTGGGTGGAAGCCCGACGTGTCGTCCGATACACAGTTTGGGATCGGGACGAAGTGGTGAGCCGCATCAAGCGGTCCATGTTAATATGTAGTTGCCTGAACATAACTAGTATGTGTGGATGCTTTTGTGTAAATAGTTTACTACTAAGACTCATAGCAAGTGGTGAGCGGCAGTAAGCGCTCCCTGTTGACGTACCAGTAGATCTGATACTTTTGTTAGCAAAGTTTGGTGTTGATCCCCTCATGTGACACCTCACCCCTTATGACATCATAGATGGGAATTCCAGTACAAGTGAGAATGATTAAAACATATGCAAATTGGGTGTCCCATAATTTTTATATGATTTCACCACCATTGGCATGATTCATGTGATATTCGTTGATTTTTCACACATAATTTGCCAATTTACATGCATTTACCTAAATTTCTACCCTTTTTCTTAAAAAATGGTAGGGACACCTATAGTTGGTAAAAAGTTTCACCTCCTCATTCAACTTCCTTGAACCATTTTGTCCAATTTTGATTCATTCAAATGATTTTCTAACCTTTTCTTTCAAAAATAATGGTAGGGACACCTAAAACATGGTAAAAACTATTGGGAATGACCATGACATGTTATTAGGGCTATGTAAGCACAAACACAAAGTTTCACCTCTTTTCATTCATCTTCCTTGAACCATTTAGTCCAATTTTGATTCATTCAAATGATTTCTAGCCTTTTTCTTACAAAAAATGGTTGGGCCACCTTAACTAGGTAATTTTTTTGTCAAATGACCATAACAAGTTATTAGGGCTATGTAAGCACAAACACAAAGTTTCACCTCTTTTCATTCAACTTCCTTGAACCATTTTGTCCAATTTTGATTCATTCAAATGATTTTCTAGCCTTTTTCTTACAAAAAATGGTTGGTCCACCTTAACTAGGTAATTTTTTTTGTCAAATGACCATAACAAGTTATTAGGGCTATCCAAGCACACACAAAAAAGTTTCACCTCCCTTCATTCATCTTCCTTGAACCATTTTGTCCAGTTTTGATTCATTTAAATGATTTTCTAACCTTTTCTTTCAAAATAATGGTAGGGACACCTATAGTTGGTAAAAAGTTTCACCTCCTCATTCAACTTCCTTGAATCATTTGTCCAATTTTGATTCATTCAAATGATTTCTAACCTTTTCTTTCAAAAATAATGGTAGGGACACCTAAAACATGGTAAAAACTATTGGGAATGACCATGACATGTTATAAGGGCTATGTAAGCACAAACACAAAGTTTCACCTCTTTTCATTCATCTTCCTTGAACCATTTAGTCCAATTTTGATTCATTCAAATGATTTTCTAGCCTTTTTCTTACAAAAAATGGTTGGGCCACCTTAACTAGGTAATTTTTTTGTCAAATGACCATAACAAGTTATCTAGACTATGTAAGCACAAACACAAAGTTTCACCTCTTTTCATTCAACTTCCTTGAACCATTTTGTCCAATTTTGATTCATTCAAATGATTTTCTAGCCTTTTTCTTACAAAAAATGGTTGGGCCACCTTAACTAGGTAATTTTTTTTGTCAAATGACCATAACAAGTTATTAGGGCTATGTAAGCACAAACACAAAGTTTCACCTCTTTTCATTCAACTTCCTTGAACCATTGTGTCCAATTTTGATTCATTCAAATGATTTTCTAGCCTTTTTCTTACAAAAAATGGTTGGGCCACCTTAACTAGGTAAATTTTTTTGTCAAATGACCATAACAAGTTATTAGGGCTATGTAAGAACAAACACAAAGTTTCACCTCTTTTCATTCAACTTCCTTGAACCAGTTTGTCCAATTTTGATTCATTCAAATGATTTTCTAGCCTTTTTCTTACAAAAAATGGTTGGGCCACCTTAACTAGGTAAATTTTTTTTGTCAAATGACCATAACAAGTTATTAGGGCTATGTAAGCACAAACACAAAGTTTCACCTCTTTTCATTCAACTTCCTTGAACCATTTTGTCCAATTTTGATTCATTCAAATGATTTTCTAGCCTTTTTCTTACAAAAAATGGTTGGGCCACCTTAACTAGGTAATTTTTTTTGTCAAATGACCATAACAAGTTATTAGGGCTATGTAAGCACAAACACAAAGTTTCACCTCTTTTCATTCAACTTCCTTGAACCATTTTGTCCAATTTTGATTCATTCAAATGATTTTCTAGCCTTTTTCTTACAAAAAATGGTTGGGCCACCTTAACTAGGTAATTTTTTTGTCAAATGACCATAACAAGTTATTAGGGCTATGTAAGCACAAACACAAAGTTCACCTCTTTTCATTCAACTTCCTTGAACCAGTTTGTCCAATTTTGATTCATTCAAATGATTTTCTAGCCTTTTTCTTACAAAAAATGGTTGGGCCACCTTAACTAGGTAATTTTTTTTGTCAAATGACCATAACAAGTTATTAGGGCTATGTAAGCACAAACACAAAGTTTCACCTCTTTTCATTCAACTTCCTTGAACCATTTTGTCCAATTTTGATTCATTCAAATGATTTTCTAGCCTTTTTCTTACAAAAAATGGTTGGGCCACCTTAACTAGGTAATTTTTTTTGTCAAATGACCATAACAAGTTATTAGGGCTATCCAAGCACACACAAAAAAGTTTCACCTCCCTTCATTCATCTTCCTTGAACCATTTTGTCCAATTTTGATTCATTTAAATGATTTTCTAACCTTTTCTTTCAAAAATAATGGTAGGGACACCTATAGTTGGTAAAAAATATTTTCAATGACCATAACAAGTTATCTAGACTATCCAAGCACACACAAAAAGTTTCACCTCCTCATTCAACTTCCTTGAACCATTTTGTCCAATTTTGATTCATTCAAATGATTTTCTAACCTTTTATTTCAAAAATAATGGTAGGGACACCTAAAACATGGTAAAAACTATTGGGAATGACCATGACATGTTATTAGGGCTATGTAAGCACAAACACAAAGTTTCACCTCTTTTCATTCATCTTCCTTGAACATTTAGTCCAATTTTGATTCATTCAAATGATTTTCTAGCCTTTTACATATATATGTGACACATCTCTATAATCATTGAGGTTGAAGGTGAGTTATGTACATAGTACACCAAGCAAACAATCTTTGTTTATGAGACAAGAATTTTGAAGCCCCAAATTTACTTGCAACTTTTGGTGTTCGTTCATGTCATAACCCAAGGTTTCACCATATTTTTTTTAACAATATGAACTCATAGATGAAACTTCGACACATAAATATGAATCAAACGAAACATGTGCAATTTGGTTGTCCTGGATTACTAACATGATTGTAGGAACATATATAGTTTTTAAACTTTTAATGATTCAAATCATTAAAAGGGATTATATACGACATTAAATAATTAAAACATGTAACCTACGCTCAAATATTAATTTTTCCCCCCACTTCTGACCCGGTAGTCGAACTTCCCTCCTAACTTTGGGAAAATTTCGTTCCCTCCACTTTTCCCCGCCGCACGCAACTCATTTTTTTCGCCCGCGATACTATAAATACATCGTGCTACCCAACCCCCTTAATTCCGTTCCCCTCTTAATTCGCACGTACAAATTCATTCCCTCCCTCATCGCTCTCTACCTCGCCAGATCCACTCTCTCCGCCGGCAGTTCGTACCCTCGCTCCGGCAGGCTATCCGGCGGCCGCCATGACCGGTCACCGGAAACCACCCAGGCTCGCGATCCGCCCAAATCTACGCCGAAGAAGGTGAATCACAAACGCCAAGATGATAAATCTATCCCACATTTCAGTACGTACTAGATCGATCGTTCAATAGTTAGACTAGAATTGTTAGGTTTACGTACGGTGTACTAATTTACATGATCACATCTAGGGTTCTACGAACATTTGATTTTTGTTCTTACACGGATCGGCATCTAGGGTTTAAGAAAAGGAATTCTTCACGTTATATCTTCATGTACTACAGAAGAGGATCTGCCATATTTATCAATCTTAGATCTGAAACATTGCATGAACTTTTAAGTTAGATGAATGAGATCATATATTTGTTATGTCCATTACTGACGGGAAATCATATACTCGCTGAGATCTGCAACATTTACGTGAAAACAAACTTGTCATGTATACTATAAATTAGGCCACTTCATTATTTATGGAACGTACCACATAATTCTGAATTTGCGGTCACGAATTCCATCACGCTAATACACACAAATATTTTCCTTCTTTTTTCAGCTGCTAAACAAAAAGAGGTACTAACTACAATAGAGTTAGAAAGGAGAAAACAAATGGAGGAAAATGCAACTCGTCTACAGCAAGCCATGGAAGCCAAATTTCTTGCTGGAGGTCTTAATCCACAAGATTTAGAGAGGTTGCACGTACCTTCATGTATGGTCGGCCACAAGGCGGGATTAATGACGAAGAAAAGGAGCCAGAACCTCAAGATAAGGAAGCTGACCCTGCATATGAACCAGATGATGAAGACCTTGCCAATGAAGATGATGATTTGCATACAGATGACGAGCGCAATGCATCAAAGCGTCCGTCTCAGGTCTAACATGTTTATTAATTCGCAAATTGGTTATCTAATTCATGGTAGTGGTACTGCATTCATACTTATGTCTTCATGCATTATCAAACAGGCAGTGGATGAAACGGCATCTGCGGCACATAATAAGCGTGTCAAACAGATAGTAGCACCTTCATCCACCATTTCAACAAGATCAAGAGTACCTGCTTTCACTGAACCTGCAGCCTCAGATATGCCTACGATGACAGAAGACGCCGATGTTGAAGAGCAAACCACACCTACGACGCAGATTCGTACTTCTGATGGCAGCAACTCATCACCTGATGACAATCAACTAGTTCCGTTCCAACGTAAAGGTACGACCATGGATACTTTACATGTTCTACTTGTACTTATTTGCTAATATTTGGACAAGTTTAACCAATTTTCTGTCTGAATTTCAGATGCATTGTCAGTCTCTGTCAAGTCAAAGCAGAAAGGACTTGGACGGAGACCTACCATGGGGCATTCACTCCATGAATGGACAAAAAAAATGGTGGCAATAAAATGCAAATTGACTTCACTGCAGGCGTGAGAAGACCCAAAAATCCTCTACATGCAGCAAACTAAGCTCTGAGGTTGGTATACACATCCGCAGCGATAAGATGCCCTTGCAACGCACTGGAAGCTCTACGACAAAGATAAGAGTCTACAAGATGCTGTTCCTTCTGCGATTAAAAAAGTTGCGGTGAGTCTACTCTCTTCATCTATATTATTCAGACTGTAACATGGTTAACAAACCTAATTTGTGCATATGCAAACCCTCTTTTGCAGGAAAAG